>CAUYPK010085229.1:0-44080 GCA_963574355.1 Loris lydekkerianus | reverse complement strand
GATTTATGAATGTTGATTTTGTAACCTGAGACACTGCTGTATTTCTTGATTACTTCTAAGAGTTTTATAGTAGAATCCCTGGTGTTTTCCAGATATACAATCATATCATCTGTGAAGAGCGAAAGTTTGATCTCTTCTGACTCTATATGGATACCCTGATCGCCTTTTCTTCCCTAATTGCGATGGCTAAAACTTCCATTACAATGTTAAAGAGCAGTAGAAACAATGGACAACCTTGCCTGGTTCCTGATCTGAGTGGAAATGATTTCAATTTAACTCCATTCAAGACGATATTGGCTGTGGGTTTGTTGTAGATGTCCATACTACCCAAAGCAATATACAGTTTTAGTGAAATCCCTATTAAAGTTCCATTGTCATACTTTAAAGATCTCAAAAAAATAATACATCGTTTTATATGGAATCAGAAAAAACCTCGAATAGCCAAGACATTACACAGAAATAAAAACAAAGCAGGAGGAATCACACTATCAGACCTCAGACTATAGTGTAAGTCGATAGTGATCAAAACAGCATGGTACTGCCACAAAAATATAGAGGTAGATGTATGGAACAGAATAGAGAACCAAGAGATGAACCTAACTACTTAGCGTTATTTGATCTTTGACAAGCCAATTAAAACATTCAGTGGGGAAAAGATTCCCTATTTAACAAATGGTGCTGGGTGAACTGGCTGGCGACCTGTAGAAGACTAAAACTGAACCCACACCTTTCACCTTTAACTAAGATAGACTCTTACTGGATTAAAGATTTAAACTTAAGACATGAAACTATAAAAATACTAGAAGAAAGTGCAGGGAAAACTCTTGAAGAAATCGGCCTGGGTGAATATTTTATGAGGAGGACTCCCTGGGCAATTGAAGCAGCATACAAAATACACTACTGGGACCTGATCAAACTAAAAAGCTTCTGCACAGCCAAGTAAAGCGAGCAGACAGCCTTCAGAATGGCAGAAGATATTTGTAAGTTATGTCTCTGACAAAGGTTTAATAACCAGAATCCATAGAGAACAGAAACATATTAGCAAGGAAAGAACAAGTGATCACATCTCAGGGCAGACAAGGGACTTGAAGAGAAACTTCTCTGAAGAAGACAGGCGTATGGCCTACGGACATGAAAAAATGCTCATCATCTTTAATCATCAGAGAAATGCAAATCAAAACTACTTTGAGATATCATCTAACTCCAGTAAGATTAGCCCACATCACAAAATCCCAAAACCAGAGATGTTGTGGTTGTGGAGAAAAGGGAACACTTCTACATTGCTGGTGGGAATGCAAACTAATACAGTCATTTTGGAAAGATATTTGGAGAATACTTGGAGATCGAAAAATAGGCCTGACATTTGATCCTATAATTCCTCTACTAAGTACATATCCAGAAGACCAAAAATCACATTATAACAAAAGATATTTGTACCAGAATGTTTATTGCAGCCCAATTCATAATTGCTAAGTCATAGAAAAAGCCCAAGTGCCCATGGACCAATGAATGGATTAATTGTGGTATATGTACACCATGGAATATTATGCAGCCTTAAAGAAAGACGGAGACTTTACCTCTTTCATGTTTACATGGATGGAGCTGCAACATATTCTTCTTAGCAACATATCAAGAATGGAAGAAAAAGTATACAGTGTACTCAGCCCTACTATGAAACTAATTTATAGCTTTCATATGAAAGCTATAACCCAATTGTAGCCCAAGAACATGGGGAAAGAAGCAAGGGAGGGGAGGGGTGAGGATGAGTGGAGGGAGGGTAATTGGTGGGACTGCACCTATGGTGCATCTTAGAAGGATACAGGTGAAACTTACTAAATGCAGAATATAAATGTGTTAACACAATACGTTGATATTGCTGAAGAAAGTATAGGCCAGTTGTTTTCATATAATCTTCATTTTGGTTTTGTCTGTTTATTTTATTTATTTATTTATTTTTTTGAGACAGAGTCTCACTGTGTCACCCTTGGTAGAGTGCTGTAGTATCACAGCTCACAGCAACCTCAAACTCTTGGGCTTAAGTGATTCTCTTGCCTCAGCCTCCCAAGTAGCTGGGACTACATTGGCGCCCACCACAATGTCCGGCTATTTGTTGTTACTGTTGTTGCAGTTGTCATTGTTGTTTAGCTGGCCCCTGGCCGGGTTCAAACCCTTCATCTTGGGTGTATGTGGCTAGTGCCCTACCCACTCAGCTATGGGCGCCGCCCATAGCTTTTTGTGTGTGTATGTGTGTTTAGATTCAGGTTATACATCCTTGGCAGAATATTACTTCAAGTTATGTTTTTTTCTTAGGATATCATGAGAGACAGGGTAGTGATTGTACCTCACTTGATGTTAATTTCAGTCATCCAGACCAAAGGCTAAGGGGTTATCCAGATTTTCTGCTGTGTAGTTTCTTTTTCTCCTTGAAACCAGAGAGGAAACTTCTTGGGAAAATATTTTAATATCTCATAAAAATCCTATTTCTCATCCAACTTTTCTCTTTTTGATTCAGTGATTATTTATGCTTGTCCCGCCCAATCTGTTTTTATAATGATTACAAAATGGTGATTTTTTCCAACTCTGTAAACTTCTGCGTTAATCAGCCAAGATTCTATTAAAAAAAAAAAAAAAGAAGAAAGAAACCTCAGTCCTCTTTTTGTACCATCTGATATCATGGAAGATTTACCTGTTCCCTCTTTATTGAATGGGTTGTAATCATTGTTGTACTTACATATTTTAATTGTCCTAAATTTGGCTAGTAGAAACCCATTCAAGCTGATTCCTTGGTCCTTTTGACATGCCTTCATAACTTGCCTCCCACCTTTTTTTCTAAGGCACCAAGATTTTCCAGGTTCATCTTATATTATTTTTACTCCAGGCTTGGCATCAACCATTCCTCTGAGGATGCTTGCTTTCCTTTGGGTGGCTGTTGGGGGTTGGAAGTCTTACTACTCAATATGGACTTTCCTTGATCTTCCTGACCTTTTTCCTCAGTTTTCCTGGACAGCCCTTGGTTAGGGCTTCTTTTAATTCAGTGTATCGAAATAGAAACCTTTAGTGTCTAGTCTTCTGCCAAAGGGAAATTTGGCCATTTTTAGGAATGATGTCTGAGCAGACTAATTGCTTCTTATTTTTAATCAGTTCTTCTGTTTATAGTTTCAGAGGAGTTTGAAGCTTGAAATTGATTCTTGTTATTCTTTCTGTGACTCTTTGGCGCAAGTAAGCTTGATCTGTCCTCCCCCACTGCACACTTAGGTTTCCCTAGTCACTGTAACATCTCCATTTGCTCATCTGCTTTCTAGTATCCAAAATTTGTTTGAAATCTCTTTTGTTGTCTTCTTCTTAGCTATTTTTCTTCTAGTTCAATGCCTTTCCTTATCATTTAATTGGGTTTTTGTAAGTAAGTAGAGTTGATGCCTTCTACTATATTTACCTACAACGTCTATGTTTTTAAAATGAACTTTTTGTTCTTTAACAAAAATATTATGTATTGTTTAGAGAAAATATGTGCAAGCAAATGAAGAAAATTAGCTCATAGTATAATTTAGATGTGGTTACTATTAATTTTGACATAATTTTTATATTACATCCCATGGAGTAGGTATTCTATTAGGCTTTTTATTTTTGATAAATATTTTATTAGATCTTTACTCTTACATGAACTTTATCTTATTATTATGGTCAAGACATGGGGAATGAGCAGTTAGGGTAATCATAGAAACTCAGAATTTTTTAGAAATAACCTAGGAGATTTTAAAGACTATACCAGAGGAGATTTTGGTAGTTCAGGTTGAGTAGGATGAAGTTTTATGGAAACACAACAGGGAGAGTAGAAATCTTAACCGATTATATTTTTATTTTAAAAAGGGCTGTTACTCCAGCCTGGCCAACACAGTGAGACCCCATTTCTAATGAAAAAATAAAAACATTAGCCAGGCATGTAGTCCCAGCTATTTTGGAGGTTGCAGTGAGAGGATCCCTTGAGCCCAGGAGTTCAAAGCTGGAATGAGCTATGATCATGCTACTGTGCTGCAGCCTGCGTGAGAGAGTCAGATCCTGTCTCTAAAAGAAAAAACATAAAGCACGGTTAGTATGTCACATACTGACTTTCAGCCTGTTCTGCGTTTAGCCCTAGTTGTATCCTTGATTTAATAGATCAGAAAAAGCTAAGTTTAGGGGAACACCAATAAGCAATATCAAAGTGAGTCTTAGAGACCAAGGCATGTAGAAGTTTATAAAGATGACTTTACAAGGAAATATAGACTTAAGAAGAACCAGCCCCCCTAATAAAAATGTTACCAGTATTTAAAGGAGAATAATAAGATTCCAGAATTTACAGCTAGTTCCTTTATAGTAGGAAAAAACAAGTTTTTCATATTTTTTGTATGATTATAATATCTGCAAAGGTCATCACATATCTTCAGATGGCACCTTTGCAGAAGTCAAGGATAGAGAGATTTATAGGGAGTCAGTAGTTATAGGAAAGTCTCAAGGTTTTGTTTTATTTGAGGAATTTCAGAACTAGGTAGGGTGTCTCTGGATTGTTTTTTTCTCCTGTCTTAGGATGCAAAGTATTTTTTCCTCTGGGTTTTGAATGTGATATTGGGAGTTCTCCATAATGACACAAGACAGAGCATCAGTTTTACCTCCAAGGAAGGGGATAATGTTTGGAAAAAGGAAAATCCAAGTATTTTTCAGTCCCTTCAGTATTGATTAGTGTAGGGAGTACCCTGACCAGCAGATGTATTTTCATATCTACAGTTTTGACATACTGGCAGTTCCCAAGTTATGAATGAGATAGGTTCCGTAGGTTTGTTGTTAAGTTGAGTTTGTAAGTTAGAACAGATACATTTAACTATTACATGTAATAGGCTCTGCTCATAAGTATGTGTTGTGCTACTGCACCGTCAGTCAGACGTTTATAACTTAAGGACTTACTGTACTTAAAAAGCTATCATTTTAATCATCTAACTACTTTGCTGTTATCTGTTATTGTGAAGCAGATAAAAGGGATAGGAAGTGAAGAGGTGGAAGTAGAGGTAGAGGTTGAAATTTTAGATATGGTGACGAAGGAATGGTTTCTCTTGAGTCAAGACCTTAAGTAACAGAGCTAAGCAATGAATATATTTGGAATCAAGAAGACTACCTTTTTAACCTACTGTTTAATACATATGGAGTTTAAAATGCTTTATACTGCCAGATTATCTGAAAAATATTTCTTTTTTCCACTTGGGTTTGTATTTTTATGTTAAATAATTTCTATATGTTGTATGTAGACAAGTTTTAGAGAAGGTTATACTGTTTGAAAGCTACATTTGTGGGTTTTATTTACAAACCTTATGCTGGGAAGAGAGTAGTATGCTAGGAAAAGGGAAGAGGAAGTACAGAGACCCTGAGGGAGATCAGAGGGGCATTGTAGGAGTGTGTTGAATGTCTTTGAACAGAAGAGTATGACGTGATTTGATTTTCCTTTTGACAATCATTCTGTTTATATACTAAATATATGATAATAGGTAGTACTTAAACCACTAGGTAGTACTGCCTATTATATCTTCATATGAAGAAAACAATACCAAGATTTCTGTGCTCTTAATTTTGATAGAGTCGGGATACAGTTTTCTGAAGCCCAGTATTTGAAATCAAGACGACTACCTCTTTAACTTACCATTTAATACATATAGAATTTAAAATACTTTATACAGTCAGATCATCTGAAATGTATTTCTTTTTTCCACTTGGGTTTGTATTTTTATGTTAAACAGTTAAATAACCCCTATATGTTGATGTAGACAAGTTTTAGAGAAGGTTATTCTATTTGAAAGCTGTATTTATGGGTTTTATTTACAAACCTTAATTTATTTTCCCATAGTTGAATTACAAAATAGTTTTAAAATATATAACTAACATTTGAGTGCTTTTGCTGTGCCAAACATTGTTCAAAATGCTTTCCATATTTCCACATACAAAATGGGTATTATCATATATAATCCTCTCAATAACAGTCATCCTGCAAAATAAGTGATATTAATAACCATACTTTCATAGATAAGAAGCTGAGAATTAAGAGTTTCCGTAATTTGGCTTGGCACCCATAGTGCAGTGCTACTGTGCCAGCTGCATACACTGAAGGTAGCAGGTTCGAACCTGCCCTGGGCCAGCTAAATAACTGCAACAAAAAAATAGCCGGGCGTGGTGGCAGGCGCCTGTAGTCCCAGCCACTTGGGAGGTTGAGGCAGGAGAATTGCTTAAGCCTAGGAGTTGGAGGTTGCTGTGAGCTGTGACCCCACTGCACTCTACCCAGGGCAACATAGTGAGACTTTGTCTCAAAAAAAAAAAAAAAAAGAAAAGTTTCAGTAATTTGCCTAAGATCATAGGAACTACATGTTCATGCCATTCTTGATCTTTGGTAGTCTAGAAAATAACATGTAATCGAGTTCTATATATAGGTATACACCAACCATTTCATGAAGAGCTCAGTTGGTAATTGTTGAAAGAAAATTGGTTGATAGTAAGCCCTCAAACAGGAAAACAGGAAAAGAACAGATCTTTGGCAAATTAAAGAAAAGAGACCCCAAGGACAGTATAATTGTCAAAGGATATGTTAATCTGATGGTTTTCCACCTTGTTTTTTAAAGATGCCTCAGGAGTCATTCAGTTAGAGCGTCAGTGATCTTGGAGGGAAAGAAAGCTGGTAGAGGCTCAGCACCTGTAGCTCAGTGGCTAGAGCGCCAGCCACACACACCAGAGCTGGCAGGTTTGAATCCAGCCTGGGCCTGCCAAACAACAATGACAACTACAACCAAAAAAACAAATTAGTCGGGCATTGTGACGGGCCCCTGTAGTCACAGCTACTTAAGAGTCTAAGGCAAGAGAATTGCTTAAGCCCAAGAGTTGGAGTTTGCTGTGACCTGTGACATCATGGCACTCTACCGAGGGTGATAAAGTAACATTATGTCTCAAAAAAAAAAAAAAAAGAAAAAAAAAGCTGGTAGAGCGCTTCTTTTTTCTTTCATTCCCATATATGCAAGTATTACAATTAAGATTTTGGGATGGGGCAGGAATGGACACTTAAAAGGTGAGTTGGGAAAATATTGCACTAAGTTTGATGCTACTAGCCACTGAAAGTCTTCTAAATCTTCTTATTTTGATTCTATGCTGAAACTTTCATATCATCATTTGATTTTTCTGGGTAGAATTCTTGAAGGAATCCATTTACCAGAAAATTGAAATGTCTGTGTATCATTGCATTTCTTCTTCACTGTAAATCATTAAATCGTCAGTGTTGTATTTTCACTGAGAAATGCATAAATCTCTTGTAAATCTGCTTGGTTAGATTTAGTCTATCTATATGTGAGGCACTGGCAAAATCTATTAATAGTTTCTGGAATTGCAGAGCAATGTTCTCATTCCCTGTGGAGATTTTCCCAAGATGATACCACCTGTGTTAGGATCTGAATACAGCTAGTTGGCCACTTTTAACACCTCAATCTCATTGTGTTGTCGGCCTGCACAATGATAATAAGCTTGTGTAGTCTATTAGGAGTGGCTCAACCATGGTAAGACTAAATTCAATATTCTAAAGATTAATTAATGCCTAAAATTATTCATAAATGACTTTCATGATATACAGCTAAGAGAACTTTTTTACTTGACTAAGCTGTAAGTTCTACTGTCAAGTATTTTCATTGCCGTTTTATTTAAGGAAGCTATAACAAGGAGTAAGATTGAAAACCAGCCATTTTTCTTTTCATGAAAAATTAATTTTTTACATTAAAAAATAGATTAATTCTTATTAAAAATTACGAATTTTTAATAAAAATTTATTAATTTTAATTTAATACTTTTTTAAAGTGACAAAATTATACATATTTATCAAATACATTGTTTTAAAGTAAATATACATTGTGAAATGGTTACCTCTAGCTAATTAACAAATGGATTACCTCATGTAGTTACTATTTTTGTGGTAAGAATACTTAACATGTACCCTTTTGGCTTGGTGCCTGTACCTTAAGCGGCTAAGGGCCAGCCACATACACCAGAGCTGGCGGATTCAAATCCAGCCAAACAACAATGACAACTATAATCAAAAGATAGCCGGGTGTTGTGGCAGGTGCCTGTATTCCCAGGTATTCGGAAGGCTGAGGCAAGAGAATCCCTTAAGCCCAGGAGCTGGAGGTTGCTGTGACCTGTGATGCCATGGCACTCTACCCAGGGTGACAGCTTGAGGCTCTGTCTCAAAAAAAAAAAAAAAAAAAAAAAAAAGAGAGAGAAAAATCCACCCTTTTAGCATTTCTGAGGAATACAGTATTGCCATTAACTGTAGTCACTGTGTCGTATGATAGATCTCTTTAACTTATTCCTCCTATCTAACTGTAAATATGTCTTTAACCAACATCTTCCTGATCTCCCTTCCCCACTAACCACACAGACTTGGGTAACCACCATTCTGTTCTCTACCTCTATGAGATCAACTGCTTTTAAGATTTTGCATGTGAGGAACATCATGTGGTATTTGTCTTTCTGTGCCCAGCTCATTTCCCTTAACAATAACGTCCTCTAGGTTTATCCATGTTGTCACAAATGGCAGGATTTCCTTCTTATAAATGGCTGAATAGTATTCCATTATACATATACACCTCATTTTCTTCATCCATTCATCTATTGAAGGGTACTTAGATTGATTCTGTATCTTGGCTATTGTGAATAGTGCTACATTAAACCTGAGAATGCAGATAGCGCTTTGACATAATGATTTCATTTCCTTTGGATGTATGCCCCATAGTTAAGGAACCTCTACTGTTTTTCTTAATGGCTGTACTAATTTTATATTCCCACCACCAATGTGCCAAGGGTTCCCTTTTCATCATGTCTTCTCCAAGACTTATCTTTCATCTTTTTGATAATAGCTGTTCTAACAGGAGTGAGGTGATATTTTATTGTGGTCTTGACTTGTATTTCCCTGATGATTGGTGATGAACATTTTTTCATATACCTCTTCTCCATTTGTATGTCTTCTTTTGAGAAATGTTTATTGAGGTCTTTGCCTGTGTTTTAATTAGGTGATTTTCCTGCTGTTGAGTTATTGGATTTCCTTATATATTTTGGATATTAAACCCTTATCAGATATATAGTTTGCAGATATTTTATCTCAATTTGTGGATTGTCTCTTTGTTAATTGTTTCCTTTGCTGTGCAAAAGATTTTTAATTTAATGAAATCATATTTGTCTGTTTTTATTTTGTTGGCTGTATTTTTCAAATCTTATGCAAAAAGTCATTTTCAGACCTCTGTGATGGAGCCTTTCCCCTTTGTTTTCTTCTGGTAGTTTAATATTTTGGTGTCTTACATTTAAGTCTTTAATCCCTTTTCAGTTGAATTTTGCATATGATGAAAGAGTATAATTTCGTTATTCTGCCTGTGGATATAGAATTTTCATGACACCATTTATTAAAGAGATTATTAATTTTCCATTCTGTGTTCTTGGTATCTTCATCATAAATTGGTTGGCTATAAGTGTGTGGATTGATTTCTGAGCTCCCTGTTGTGTTCTGTTGGTCTGTGTGTCTGTTTTTATGTTAGTTCCATGCTGTTTTGCTTCCTGTATGTTTGTAGTATATTTTGAAGTCAAGTAGTGTGGTAACTCCAACTTTTTTTGTTTTCTGGCTTAAAATTCTTTGGCTGTAGGGTCTTGTGGTCTTATAAATTTTATGATTGCTTTTTCTGTTTGCTGAAGAACATCATTGGTATGTTAAGAAGGATTCCATTGAATCTGTAGATTACTTTGCAAAGTATAGACATTTTAACAATACAATCACGTATTGCATAATAACATTTTGGTCAATGATGTACTACATATAAGCTGTTAGTCCCATAAGATTGTAATGGAAATGAAAAAATTTCTGTCACCTGGTGATATCGTGGCTATCTTAGGGTCATAGTACAAGGCATTACCTTTTCTCGGTTTCAAATTGTTTAGATACACTAATACTATTGTATTACAATTACCTACAGGATTCAGTACAATAACATGCTCTACAGGTTAGTAGCCTAGGAGCAATAGGTCATGCTATATAGCCTAGGTATGTGGTAAGCCATACCATCTAGGGGTTTAAGTATACTCCATGATTTTCACACAATGATAAAATTGCTTAACAGCACCTCTCAGGACATATGATTTACTTTCTTTTATTAATTTTATGCTTAGTTCTTGTTTTTCTAGTTCCTTGAGGTACAGCATTAGGTTGTTGGTGGTCTTCCTACTTTTTTGATATAAGTGCTTATTGCTGTAAGTGTTCCTTTTAGAACTACTTTTACTGTATCCCATAGGTTTTAATACGTTGTGTTTAATTTTCTTTGGTCTCAAAATTTTTTAATTCCTCTTTGCTTAATTTTTATGTATTTGTGAATCCAGACCTCCCCCCTGTTACTGATTTCTAGTTTTATGCTCTTGTGGTCAGAAAAGGTACTTATATAATTTAAGTCATCTTACATTTGTTAACTTGTTTTGTAGCCTAACAAATGATCTATCCTTAAGAATGTTTCATATGTATTTGAGAAGAATGTATACTCTGCAGTTGTTGAATGAAATGTTCTGCATATTGTCTATTTGGTACATTTTGTTCAGGGTACACTTTAACTTTGTTGTTTCCTTTTTGATTTTCTGTCTGGATGATCTGTTGCTGAAAGTGTAATGTGAAGTCTTCTATTTTTGTATTGTAGTTTTTCTCTGCTTTCAGATCTGTTAATATTTGTTTTATATATTTAGGTACTTCATTGTTGGGTGAATATATTTACAATTGTTACATCCTCATGCTGATTTGACCCCTTATCAATATATAATTCATTGTCTCATTAAAATCTATTTTATCTGAAAAAAGTATAGCTATACTTGCTCTCTTTGGTTTCTGTATGCATGGAGTATCTTTTTCCATCTCTTTACTTTTAGTGTATGTGTGTCCTTAAAGATTACATGAGTCTCTTGTTGGCAGCATATAGTTGGGTGTTGGTTTTTATTCTACTTAGTCATTTGGTCTTTTGGTTGGAAGATTTTATTTACTTTTAAGGTAATTGTTCATAAGTGAGGGCAATTACTGCCATTTTGTTAATGGTTTTCTAGTTCTGTAGATCCTTTCTTCCTATCTTACTTTGTGGCTAAGTGGTTATCTCTAATAGTATGATTTGATCCCTTGCTGTATATACTTTTCATATTTATTATATATTTTTGCTTTGTGGTTATCATAAGGCTTACAAAAAACAAAATTATACAGATTATTTTAAGCCGACAATAACCTAACTTTGATCACAAAATACTCTATGCTTTTGCTTTACTCCCTCCCCCACATTTTATAATTTTGGTGTCACAGTTTATATCATTTTATATTGCATATCACTTAAATTAATATAGTTATCTTTACTAGTTTTTAAACCTTTATCCTAAGGATATATACTTTCTTTACAATAAAATATTTCAATATTAGAGTTTTCTAAATTTGGGTGTATACTTAATTTTATCAGTGAGTTTTATACTTTCAGATGTTTTCATGTTATTCATTAGTGTTCTTTTTTTCAGTTTGACTCCTTTTAACATTTCCTGTAATACAAGGGTGGTGGTGATGATGTTCCTCAGCTTTTGTTTGTCTGGGAAAATTTTATACCTCCTTCATTTCTGAAGGACAGTTTTTGCTGGGTATAGTATTCTTAGTTGGCAGCTCCCACCCTCAGCACTTTGAATAAATCATCTCACTCCTTCCTGGCTTATAATATTTTTGCTGAAAAGTCTGCTGATAAATGTATTAGAACTCCTTTATGTATTATTTGTTTCTTTTCTGTTGCTGCTTTGAAGATCCTCTCTTTATCTACTCCTTGACAATTTGATTATAATGTCTTGAGGTAGTCTTATTTGGATTGAATCTGATTGATGACATTTGAACTTCCTCTACCTAGATATTTATATTAACATCTTCAGTTTGGGGAAGGTTTTTGCTATTGTTTCTTTAAATGATTGTTCTATTCCTTTGTCTTTCTCTACTCCCTCTTGAACTCTAACAACTTTGAAAGTTTCCCCTTTTAATGCTATCATAAATTCTGTAAGCTTTCTTCATTCCTTTTCTTTTTTTTTTTTTTTTTTTGTTTTTGTTTTTTTTGAAGACAGAGTCTTACTTTGTCACTCTTGGTATCACAGGTCTCAGCAACCTCAAACTCCTGGGCTCAAGCATTTCTCTTGGGCTCTAATAGCTGGGACTATAGGTGGCCACTACAACGACCAGCTATTTCTGGAGACAGGGTCTCACTCTTGTTTAGGCTGGTCTTGAACCCCTGAGCTCAGGCAATCCACCTGCCTCAGCCTCCCATAAGGATTAGGATTAGGATTAGGATTACATTAGCATTAGGATTACACCTGCCCTGTAATTCTAATGCTAGGAGCCACCGTGCCAAGCCTTCCTTTTAATTCTTATTTTTTCTCCTGACCATATATTTTCAGATAACCTACCTTCAGTGTCACAGATTCCTTCTTCTGTTTGGTCTGTTCTGTTACTGATACTCTGTTGCATTTTTTATTTCTTTTCATTGTGTTTTTCAGCTCTATCAGTTTGAACAACTGCCCCATAAGAACATACCTTCAAAACAGCTAAGAAAACCAAGCAAAAGATTAGATTACCTTGTTTCTATTGATTTTCTTTTTATTATTATCATTATTTCAGTGTCTTTGTTTAATTTCTCATTCTAGTCACTTATACTTTTTCTTGTTTTGTTCAATGTTTCTGTGTATTTTCTTGAAGTCCCCTGAGTTTCCTTTAAAAAGCGACTTTGAGGGTTTTGTTAGGCAGTCCATCTCCTTAGGGGTTAGTCAGTGGCACTCTGTTTTGTCCATTTGGTGATGCCATCTTTCCCTGATCTTGATCATCATGGTTAAATATCTATGTCTGTTTATTGAAGAAGTAGGTATTTACTTCTGTTTTTGAATTCTGGCTTTTCTGGGAACCTTTTTCAACAGTAAGCTTGTGTGCAGATTCTGGGCAGGTCATCTGCTGTGATGCCTAAGCCTGTGACACCTAAGCCTATGACTATCACAGTCATTGTACTCTGCTCCCAAGGGCATTGCAGTTAGCACAGCAACAGGCTGGAATTCTCTGGCTGTAAGGACTGGCACAGCACTGATTGCACCTGAAGCCCATGGTTGCTAAGGCCTATTGCTGAACTTTGACCAAAACACCAGGCTGTTGTTGTAAGCCAGCATTGGTACAAATCAGAGATTGGGTCCATTTTGCAGAGGCTACACATTTCCACCTGGGACTGAGATAGCTCAGAGAATTAATCTGTTGGTACAAGGTGGATTCAGGGGCAATGGGAATCTTTACAGTTCTAGATTTTACTATGGCAGTCCTGGTGTTGGGGACTAAGGAATGGTCCAGCACTTAGTTCCCTCTCTTTTTTCCTTCAAGTAGATGGTATCTCACTCCACACCGTGATGCATTGGGGTTAATCAGGGGTGGCATGACTATGTAAGGAAAACTATTTTTCCTACCCTTTTCAATGCATCTTTTCTTTTCTTTTCTTTTTTTTTTTTTAGAGATAGAACCTCAAGCTGTTGCCCTGGGTAGAGTGCCGTGGCATCACAGCTCACAGCAACCTCCAACTCCTGGGCTCAAGCGATTCTCCTGCCTCTGCCTCCCAAGTAGCTGGGACTACAGGCGCCCCCCACAACACCAGGCTACTTTTTTGGTTACAGCTATCGTTGTTTGGCGGCCTAGGCTGGATACGAATTAGCCAGCTCAGGTGTATGTGGCTGATGCCATAGCCGCTTGAGCCACAGGCACCTAGCCAGGGCATCTTTTCTTATTATCATGCTATAAGCAGGTACTATGATCTTTTACTTGGTTTTCTTAGGTATTTTGAAAATATTTACTTGCATGGGTAGTTTTTCAAATTAATATTTCTATAGGAGGGTAATGATTGGAGAGTCCTATTTCACCTTCTTGCTCTGTCCTCTCTGTCCATTATCAAACACTTAGAAAATATAGAAAAGTCTAATGGAGAAAACCACTTTTAATTTCAACACTAAGAAACAACCACATTTTACTTTTATTGAATTTTTAAATTTTGCACTTAAAAAACTTAAATTTCACTTAAAATTTTGAAATAATTATGTATTCTTAGTTGCAAAAAAGAACATGGGGGTTCTATGTATCTCCATCTAGTTTCCATCTGTGGTTTGACCTGATAGAGCTGTAGTAAAATAATCAAAACCAGGAAATTAACATTGGTATAACTCGTAAACATTAATTCACATTTTACCTTTTTTATATGTATTTGTATGTGTGTATAGTTTTATGCAATTTTATCACTTAGATTCTTAAAACACCATTGTGATCAAATTACAGAAGTTTTATCACCTTAGAGGTAGCTCATGCTACCTCTTTACAATCACTGCTTTCCCCTTCAACCCCGGTATTCGATCCCTAACCATGGGAAACCAATAATCTGTTCTCATAATATGAAGCCTTTTGACACTGGCTTATTTATACTTAGAGTAATTTCCTTGAGATTTACCAAGTTATTGAGTATATCAATGATTTGTTTTTTTTCTTATTGCTAACTAGTATTCAGTCTGTATACTAATGGATTTACACATTTACCAGTTGAAGGACGTTTGATTGTTTCTAATATGGGACTATTACAAATAAAGCTGCTATGTACATTTATATGAATGTTTTTATGTGGACATAAGTTTTCTGAATTTTATTCTCAACATTCAGTAAATAAATATTTTGCAATGTCAGTTACTGTGCTAGCACTTAGATTATACTTTGTATAGAAAATAGTGTCTCTCTTCTCTTGGACTTACAGTCTGTATTATTCTTAACATAGAAAACAGCATCTCTATTCTCTTGGACTTATAGTCTGTAGTGGGGTAGGTAGACTTTAATCACATATGCATCTATAGGTACAAACCAAAGTGCTGTTGAAACAACAGCATGATTAGGGTCACATTGTACAGATACTTTATAACTTCTTCGTTTTAAAAAAGGATGATACAATCTATTATAAAGTCAATATTTGGCATTTTTTTTACTGATTATTTTATCAGTCAGAGATCTAGAAACCACGTTAGGTATTTGAGCAAGAAGTATTTAATATAGGAAATTATTAAACAGTCAAGGCAGAAGTGAAAGGATAAAAGAAAATGCTGAGCAATGAACAGAGATAATAACTGCAGTAATCAGCTTCTATTTCTCAGCGTAGAGGAACAAAGAGAAGAAGTTGGAGTATCAGATCCTGGAAGTCTGAAAGCAGAGCCCTGTAGAGTTGGGACTGACAACACTAAAGAAAAGGTGCTGTCCACTGGTGCTTGTACCATTACCTCATAGAATGAGGCTTAAACCCCTGAGTTCAAAGGGCTGCCTGACTAAGGAGTACTTCTAGAACTAAGAAGGGATCTCTTTGGAAATGTTGACTCATGTGGAGAGCGGCTCTATTCATCTAAGCTTCTCAGAAGCTTAGAGGAAATGCTTTGTGCAACTGTGTCTTACATCCAGAATAGGTGTTAATACCCAGTGTAACTGTTACTGATATCTCAGTAATCTGGAAAGAGAATGTTGTGGAGTCCCTTTCCATAGCTGGTACTGGTATCTCTAGGGTAGCTAGATGAAGCTGGTTCAGGGAGTTTTAAAAGAGGCTAAACAGTAGAACTCACTGCCATTGGCAGGCTAAGAACTTTTGCTGAGCAGATGCTGGCGGAAAGAGTATGCAAACAGAAAAGCACAAGTTCTGTCGTCTTCCCGGCTTTGAATCCCCATCTAGTTCCCTATATTAGCAGAACCTAACAAAGGAGACTGATAAAGGAGACATATAGGATTGCAGCATCCTGGTCCCAATAGCACAAAAACCGTACAGGAAGGTTGATTTAGGAGAGATAATAGGTTAACAAGTAGCATGCTTGTGATGAAAAATATTCAATTTTCTCTCCCTTCTCACCATCTCCCAACTCATCAGTTCCTCTTAGTTAGCTTATAGACGTGTAAATTAGGCTTGGCCTATTAGACTTGTGTTATACTGTCCTTTTCCACTCCTATACCCTTTTGTTTCCTTCTCCAGGCTTACTTTGATTCTGGAACAGGACCGTCCAGAGAAGAAGGGATAGGAAGTTTTCCTTCTGATAGGGTTTGCACCAGCAGCATCTAGTTTCTATTAGCAACAGTGCCAACCATGGCTTACAGGGTCCAGAAGTAGAAGTAGCCCTGTCTATACAAATGGTACCTGTGGTGCAATCTCAGCAGGGATTTTGTTACCTAGTCTCCCCGGCCTCTTTTCATTTTCTCTTCTCAATTCTCTGTATTCCTTAGTAATGTGAGCTGCCTGATAACTTCTAAATAAATTTCTTTTTTTCTTAAGTTAGCAATTTCTATTGCTTAGAATTTAGAGTGCTGATTGATTGATGTTGTTTGAAATTAATAGGATTTATTTAAGTGTTTTCTTGTTGGACAAAGAAATTTTAATACTTAGTGTTTATTTATAAAAAGGAGTTAGATGCTAGACTTAGGTGATTATAAGTTTTTGACCTTTACGTGTCTTTGGCCAGATATTTGAAATTTTTCAGATATCCTGCTATTAGGGTAGAATAAGCGTCAAATTTCCATTGTGGTGGTGGCTCTAGATGTCTGTAACTTCGACAGAAAAACTAGCCAACTATTTTTCTGATTAGCAGAATTTAGGAAAGTTGGGTACAACCAGGGCTGCTGGAAAATGAGGTGAGAACTCAAAAAGGAGAGAGCCAGAGAAGAGGAACTCAAAATCATATGGACAGAATTATCTGGTTAACTTTTGAACCATAGATGCATGACAGACTGAAGGCAGTCTGAAATGTGATCTGAGTCATTGTCCACTGTGGCAGAGACATGGGGGAACTAAAATTCCTTTAAAGAAAACCTGCCATCTTTTCAATTGTACAGAACCAAGAATAGGAACCTAGATGGTGGAGAGATAAACCAGAAATAAAGAGCCAGAAAAAGGGAACCTTAAACTCTCAGCCCAAGTCTTTACCTGACTTAAGGGCAACTGGTGAGTAGGCTGGATTGAAAGAAATCACATGATAGCATTGATGATTTGAGTCTAAGTGAATGAATTGCCAGCTAAAACAGAAACGGTATTCTTCAGGGTATTATAACAATCTAGTTCACAACCTAACAGTCACAATGTCTAGCATCAACCCAAAATTACTTAACATGTAAAAAGCCAGGATTTTGTATCACACTCTCAAGAGGAAAGACCTGAATAAATGTCAAACTCAAGGTGAACAAGATGTGAAGACTTGTCCAGAAAGGATTTTAAAGCAACTACTACGGTTACTTTCAATGATGTAAAAGAAAATATGGTTATAGTGAATAACAAAAGTCAATTTCAGCAGAGAAAACAAAAATATTTTTAAAAATGGGAATTTTAAAACTGAAAAGAATGATCTCTGAAATAACATTCACAGAATGAGAGGACAGATGGACGTGACAGAGAAAATAATCAAAATTTTGATTATACATGAAAAGAAATTATTTATTCTTAACAGATATTTTTTATTTTTAATAGAACTTTAGGGATCTGTAAGTTCAATAGATCTTTATCAAGACTGAATACTATTAAGCAGCAATAATTAAGATGATGGTGTTGGAGTAAGAATAGATGTTTAGGTTAGTTGAACAGAGTAGAGTCCAGAAGTAAACGCAAGCAAGGATGGGTAGTAACTGGTCTCTGATACACTGCTGGTGACACTGTAACATAGTACAGCTACAGTAGAATCTCCATAGTTGACCACCTTCTTAACTTGACCTAATTTTTATAGGCTGGACATGCACTACATGTTCTCAATGGAAGACTAATCTCTGAATATTGACCATCTTTGTAAGTTGTATCTTGACCTCTAGGGTAGTGACACACAGTATTAATTTACCCTCTGTAACTTGACCAATTGAGTCTACTCTCCACCAAGGGGTAGAAGACATGGGCTTTTCCACCCTAGTTGTATTATTTTTTTCTTTAGTATAAGTTCTTCTTTCATCTTTTTTTTTTGGCAATTTCTGGCTGGGGATGGGTTTGAACCCGCCACCTCCGGCATATGGGGCCGGCGCCTTACACTTTTGAGCCACAGGCACTGCCCTCTTTCATGTGTTATTATTACCATGTGTTTGATTAGGCCTAATGTCCTGTTGTTTATCACATCCTATGGGAGATTTTTACAATTACTAAAAGATTGTACATTTAATTGAAATATGAAGGAAGGTTGATCTTCTACATGTTCCGGAAGGCAGCAGCTAGAGAGAGATGACAGAATATTTCGGTATTAGCAAGACACAATTAGCAACATGCAGAAATGTAAATATGAGTACTTGGAGAGATAAGGTAAGGAAAGTAGATACCTAAAAAAAAGAAAACTTCCCTAAATGAAGTCATAGAAGCCACATTAAGCTGGTTCAAACAAAAGAGGGCAGTTAATACCCTGATCTCTGGGCCAGTGATTCAAGAAGTTGCTAAAAAATTTGCAGAGATTCAGGATGTCGGATTTCCAAGCATCAAGTGATTGGAAAAATTTCAATTGCAACATGAGATCTCCCAGAAGGTCTTAAATGGTAAATCCAGTGAAGTTCCAATAAAAGTTGTGTAAGAGTTCATCGGAAAGCTCCCTGACTTTACCAGTGTCTTCAAAGATGATGATGTCTTTAATGCTGATGAATACGGATTCTTTTTCAAGGTGATTGCTGATAGAAGCCTCATGATGAAGGCTGACAGATGTAAGAGTAGATGACTTTTCCAAAAATGTTTCATGGTTCTGCTTAGGCGCTAACTCATCTGAAAAGAAACTAAAGCCCTTGGTTATCAGTAAATCGGCAAAACCACGTGCATTCAAGAACCTGAAGCCCGAAAGACCTCCCTTTCACTTGGAGATCAAACAAATTCACATGGATGACTGGTGCCCTATTTGAGGAGTGGATGAGGGGTATTGACCAAGAAATGAAGAAACAGTTGGTTCTACTAACGGTAGACAACTGTCCTGGCCACCCACAAATGAATTGTTTCACAAATGTGACACTGAAATTTCTGCCTCCAAATATGACCTCAGAAATTCAACCTCTTTATCAAGATACCACCAAAACATTTAAAAGGCACTACCAAGGCCGGCTCCTGTAGTGGGTCATTACTAAAACACAAACCTATGGTCCACCTGTGGAAGCACCATCATCTGCTGCATCAGTTAACACTCTCAGTGCTGTCCTCTGGATCAGTTCTGCTTGGAATGAAGTTCAGCCAGAAACAGTAGAGAAGTGTTTCACCAGACAGGTCCATCACCCATTGCAGAATTCAAAGGAGTAGATTTTGAAGGTTTTGTTGCAGTGGATGATGAGGTGCAACTTCTAGTGAACCTGACCCATAGCAATTTTCCAAGGGATATTGACCAAAGTATAGATCAGTATACAAGTGCATGAAGCAGCTGATGAAGTGGATGATACAGAAATTGCAGAGACTCCAAAAGAAGAGGCTGTCAGACATCTGGTAATGCAGATGGTGTTATTGGCTGCAGAAAAATGCCCAAGTGTGCTGAGTGGTTTAGCCAGCATTTGAGAGTGCTTTCTTCACTTAAATTTGTAATAAGAATAAGATACACACCAAGATTGAGTCATTTTTCAGAAAGAATGATTAAGCCATGAGAAAACAATAAATGTGTTGATGTTGTATAATATTGTATGTATGATTATGTTTTGATAATGTATATAAAAGCTGTGCATATCTGCTTAGACCAATTTCACTAATGAATATAGATGCAAAAATTCTCAACAAAATTCTAGTCTATAGATTACAGTTTATTATCAAAAAAGTCATACATCATGATCAAGTAGGTTTCATCCCAGATATGCAAGGCTGGTTTAATATACATAAATCTATAAATGTTATTCACCATGTCAACAGAAGCAAAAACAAAGCCTATATGATTGTCTCAATAGATGCAGAAAAAGCATTTGATAAAATCTAGCATCCTTTTCTAATTAGGACACTGAGGAGTTTAGGCATAGGCGGCACATTTCTTAATCTGATGGAAGCTATCTATGACAAACCCACAGCTAATTTACTGAATGGAGTTAAACTGAAGCTTTTCCACTTAGAACTGGAACCAGACAAGGTTGTCCTCTGTCACCATTACTATTCAACATAGTGCTGGAAGTTCTAGCCAATACAATTAGGCAAGACAAGAAAATAAAGGGCGTCCAAATGGGAGCAGAGGAGGTCAAACTCTTCCCTCTTTGCTGATGATATGATCTTATACTTAGAGAACCCCGAAGACTCAACCACAAGACTCTTGGAAGTCATCAAAAAATACAGTAGTGTATCGGGATATAAAATCAATGTCCACAAGTTAGTTGCCTTTCTATACGTCAATAACAGCAAGATGAGAGACTAATTAAGGACACAATTCCCTTCACCATAGCCCCAAAGAAAATGAAATACCTAGGAATATACCTAACACAAGAGGTGAAGGACCTCTATAAAGAAAATTATGAAACCCTAAGAAAGGAAATAGCATAGGATAGTAACAAATGGAAGAACATACCATTCTCATGGCTGGGAAGGATCAACATTGTTAAAATGTCTCATCCCAGAGCAATCTACCGATTCAACGCATCCCTATTAAAATACCAACATCCTATTTTCAAGACTTGGAAAATATGATTCTGCGTTTTGTATGGAACCAGAAAAAACCCATATAGCTAAGGCAGTTCTTAGTATTAAAAACAGCCCGGGGCATCACATTACCAGATTTTAGGCTGTTCTACAAGGCCATGGTGGTCAAGACAGCATGGTACTGGCACAAAAATAGAGACATAGACATTTGGAGTCGAATAGAAAACCAGGAAATGAAACCCACAACTTACAAGCACCTAATCTTCGATAAACCAAATAGAAACATACACTGGGGGAAAGACTCCCTATTCAATAAATGGAGCTAGGAAAACTGGATATCTACATGTAAAAGTCTGAAACTGGACCCGCACCTTTCTCTACTCACAAAAATTGATTCAAGATGGATAAAGGACTTAAATTTAAGGCATGAAATGATAAAGATCCTCAAAGAAAACATAGGAAAGATACCGGAAGATACTGACTTGGAGAAAGACTTTATGAAGAAGACTTCCATGGCAATTGCAACAACAACAAAAATAAACAAATGGGATTTAATTCAACTGAAAAGCTTCTGTACAGCTACGGAGACGACAAGCAAAGCAAATAGACAAGCCTACCCAATGGGAAAGGATATGTGCATATTTTGAATTAGACAAAAGCTTAATAACTAGGATCTGTAGAGAAAATAAATTAATCCACATGAAAAAAACCAGCAATCCCATACATCAATGGGAAAGAGAGATGAACAGAATCTTCTCTAAAGCAGACAGACGACTGGCCAGCAAACATATGAAAAATGTCTGCATCCCTAATTATTAGAGAAATGCAAATTAAAACCACCCAGAGATATCACCTAACCCCAGAGAGAATGACCCATATCACAAAATCTCAAAACTGCAAATGCTGGCGCGGATGTAGAGAGAAAGGAACACTTTTACACTGTTGGTGGGGCTGCAAACTAATACAACCTTTTTGGAAGAAAGTGTGGAGAAACCTCAAAGCACTCAAGCTAGACCTCCCATTTGATCCTGCAATCCCATTACTGGGCATCTATCCAGAAGGGAGAAAAAATCTTTTATTACAAAGACACTTGTACTAGACTCTTTTATTGCAGCTCAATTTACAATTGCTAAAATGTGAAAACAGCCTAAATGTCCCTCAACCCAGAAATGAATTGGCAAACTATGGTATATGTATACTGTGGAATACTATTCAGCCATTAAAAAGAATGGAGATTTTGCAGCATTTGTATTTACTGTATATACTCGAGTATAAGCCGAGTTTTTTCGGCACAAAATTTGTGCCGAGTTCGGGTTTTTCGGCACAAATTTTGTGCCAAAAAAACTCGGCTTATACTCAAGTATATATGGTACCTGGATGGAGGTGGAACACATTATTCTTAGTGAAGCATCACAGGAATAGAGAAGCATAAATCCAATGTATTCAACTTTGATATGAGGACAGTTAATGACAATTAATGACATGGTAGGAGGAAGGGGAGAGCAGACAGAGAGATGGAGGGAGGGGTAAGGGAAAGGAAAAAAAGAAGAAAATAGTGACTAATTCTCACATAAATGGGATTTAATTTTGACCAAAGTACATTATTTGAACAATAATTTTTAATTCAACTTGTTAATATGTTGTTTAGGATATTGCATCCTCATAAGTGAAGTATGTTTATAATTTCCCTTTATAATAATATATATATTTTTTCAATTTTAATATCAGGTATATACAGATGAAGTAGAATGATTTTGAAGTATTTTTTGTATTGTCTATAAGATTTGGCATGATCTGTTTTTTGAAATTATCTTCTATTTTTATTTATAAAAATAAAAATATTCTCTATTTTTTGAGACTTTGGTAAAAAAAAAGAAGTTAACTGATGACTCCATACTGAACGTCAGAGCCAAAACATTTCATGGTAGACATACTTTTATCTGACAATGTGAATGTTACTTTTTTTTGCATTATTATAATAATTATTATTATTGGTCAGTATTTCATCGCAGCAATCACCTGACTTCTTTTCCGATTGTATTTATCTTCATTCGTTCTTTACGTGGTTTTTGTTTCTAGTCCTTATATTAAACATTGTTATTGTTATTAAAATTTAAGCCTCTTTAATTTTGTGAAGGCAGAAAGTGGAAACCAAATGAACACATGTTCATATATAAAGAAATTAAAAAAAAAAAAAAATATGAAAGTAAATTAAATATTAATTTAAATATTAAGTACAGTAGTTTTTTATGTTGACCACCTCCGTATGTGAATAATTTGTTACAGTCCCTTGGGTGGCCACCCTACTGAGGTTCTATTATACTTTTTGGTAGTTATTTACATAAATGGTTCAGCTACTTTTGACATTTCTTTAAAGTTTAAGTACAAAGTCAGACAATTAAGTTTGCAGAGGGTTACATACCTCCTTGCTAAATATCACTACATCACCTTTGAAGTATTCTCCTTGGGAAACTATGGACCAATTCCAGAGACTAGTCTACCCTTTAAAGCACTTCTTCTAGGATGTGTTCATGAACATAATTGTCAGACCTCATACAATGACAGCTCTGGAGGCAACTTCAGAAAAAGAGTTCCAAAATTGCTTTGAAGGTGGACTAGGTGCTGGTATCAGCACATAGCTGGCTCATAGCTTCCCGAAGGAAATGGTTTATGTGATATGTAGCACTTTTCTAGGATGAGCTCCACAAACTTAATTGTCCGACCTCATATGTATGTCCCTTTTGTTCCAATTCAGTTATTTTGATACACAGTGAATATAAACAAATGTCATGTATTCATTTCACCGTTGAAAGTTTTTTTTTGTCTTTAACAATAAATGTTGAGGTGACAAAGTATGAACCCCACTCTTGTATAGATGTCTTTATTCTGTACCATGCATTTTTAGTAGCAGTGACACTTGATTCTTGAGGAGTGAAATCTTAGGTAGTACGGTGTTTCACAGCCCTCCAAAATTTTGCCAGACAAAATCTTATTCTTTAATATTTCACTTCTGGGAGTTTGTTCTTATAGTGCAAAAAGCTTGAGAGATATTATTCTATAGCATTTCTTATATTCTTGAAATTATGTAACTTTACAGATATGTATTTGTGTTGATCTTTCTGTTTCTGTTTTTCCTGGACATGATACGGTTTTCTGTTGAATTTGTTACATTCACATCTTTGAAAATACCAATTAACATATTTGTTTTACCTCCTTTGTTTCCTATTGCATTTCTTTCATTTTGTGTTTTTCTCAAATGTATTTACCATGCCCAAAAGCTTGCTTTTTATTGCTGGTTCTGGTGTACTTTTCAACTCTGTTTCTTTGTTCTTACCTTTGTTAGCTTGCTTTTCATCGCCTGTTGCCTTAGCTCTTCTTAACTTTTTGTCTTTTTTCCTCTTAGGTCATGTCTTATACCTACCACCTCTCAAAATTTTTTAAATCTAATTTACATCTAACCTCGGCCTTAATCCCAGGTTTGTTTCTTTCTAATGATTACCTGGCAGCACCAAGAGTAGGTTGAGACCAGTGAGGGGCTTGCCTCAATTCCAAAATTTAAAGAAGCACAGAAAAACTTGGTTAAATAATATATCACTTGACAACTGGTGTTTCTCTCTTTTATGTTGACTATATATTTCAGTGGTAGAAATGACTCCCTATGTGCATAGAAAAGTATTTGGTAGAAAAAATCGAAAATTATGAACTGTATGTGTTACTTCCTTTTACTTTACTAGAGCTTTAGTGAGGATATTGAACACAATACAAAATATAAATCATTTTCAGGAAGATTGGCTAGAAATAATATTAATAGAATGATCATGAAATAAAAGTCTTAAAAACCGTACAGCTACTGATCATCTACTTTATTTTGTTTGCTTAGTTCTACAGATAGTATATATGTTTTGTTTCATCTAAAAAGCTGTTCTCGATAATGAGTAGACATTATTCTTCAAATTTCTGAATATTTTGTATTCAAGTAAATTTACGTATGTAATGTATGTATTTTCTTTATGAATGTTAAATGTTGTCTTTTATGTTTTTCTATATTCATAATTACTGAAGCAGATTGCATTATCTTATTTTTCCCTTTTGCTTCTTTGCAGCATGTTCTGCCTCCCTCTGTAGTCCTGTGGTAACCCAGTACATAGTGATTCAGGAAATGTTTAACTTTTGAATCCTTTAGCTGGTCAGAACCATGATTTCTTGTTTTAATCTTAAAAGAGAAATTGTTTCATAGGCTAAAGAACATTGTGAGGTTATTATACTTTATGTTGCTTTTGCTAAATAAATTGGTGAAGAGATCAAAGACTGATGTTTTTAAAGGAATAAGAGAACAAACAGTAAATAAATACAAGATGTAGATTCTGTTCAGCACGTTTTATTGTTACATTGACTAGAGAAGATTCTTTCTCCTTCAAGGCTAAGATTGTTCACAGAGGGGAAATTGATAGACTCCTTCTATCTGGAAGAAGAGACGGTAAATGTGATATGACCTTGCCATATTTGAATTCATTTATTAGAGGGAAAAGAAGGGTATAAAACATTTATGTATTATGAAGAATTAAAAGTACTAAATCAGAGTGGTACCTGTGGCTCAAAGAAGTAGGGTGCTGGCCACATATGCCAGAGGTGGCGGGTTCAAACCCAGCCCCAGCCCCAGCCAAACACTGCAAAAAAAGAAGTACTAAATCAAAAGTTGACATATTCACTAGATGTTTACACCTTGGTGCAGAGTTTCTGTAGGTATTTCACATAGGCATTATGTGATAATTCATTTTATTTTTGCTTTTCATTTGAAGCTTCCTAACTGTAACTGTCAAAGACATAAAAAAGCCTA
This sequence comes from Loris lydekkerianus, assembly GCA_963574355.1. Lineage (NCBI taxonomy): Eukaryota > Metazoa > Chordata > Mammalia > Primates > Lorisidae > Loris > Loris lydekkerianus. The sequence continues at coordinate 18,580 of CAUYPK010085229.1, read as the reverse complement.
GAAGTTAATTTTAGATATGAAGGAAATGTTAGTACTATTTTATTAAGAATATTTTATCAAATTTAATGAAACAAAACTACTCATAATCGGTATTTACTTTTCAGTAATGGACTAAGGAAAAAGTAGTAAATATCTTTCCTAAAACTTTTTTTGGCCTTTTAAAAAAATGTCTTAACACCAGTAAGTAGGGGAAGGCTTTATTAACGAGTTTGATGTAAGCATTTCAAATTGTATATAAAATCAGCACCTTGTACCCCAGTAATGTATACAGTTATGATTTAATTAAATAAAGTAAAAAAAATTACGCATTCAGTGGCATTCTCACTAGTTAAGCTAACTCAAAGTGTTTGATACAAAATGTTAGGTTTGTGTTTTCGGTTTATGTGTCAACTCATTTGTAGGAGTAGTGAATGAAATTTAGGTTTTGGTAACTATGCCTGTATTCTCTCTTATCTGAGACATCTTCAAACAAATTATTTGAGTAGATGTTTTGCTTGTGGCGAATAATACTTTTAAGACTATAATTAGCTTTTCTTTTGATTTTCTACTTTTTCTCCACAGCCTCATGATTTTGATGAATGTCGATTTGATATTAGTGTAAATGATAGTGTTTGGTATCTTCGTGCACAGGATCCAGATCACAGACAGCAGTGGATAGATGCCATCGAACAGCACAAGGTAAGATTTCTAATGTTTACCCATTCATGGGGGACTAAGTAAGACACCAGTCCATTAAAAGAACCTTGACATGTAACAGGTACAACTGAAAAATTGAACATTATTTGAGTAATAAAGATTGCAGTAATATGTATATAAACTTTTGAATTTTACATCCATGGTGCGTATTTTTATCTATAATAAAAAAAAAAAAACTTTTGAATTTTATTTTTATTATTTGAGTTGCACTCAGGGGAATTTGCTATGGTAAATATTTTTGATAAATATTTGCTTTGATAAATATTTTTCATTGTTACAAAAATACCCTTTTTATAACATTTATCTTGATTTTCATATTTAGGATTTGCTTTCTAATAAACATCTTTCTTTTAATCTAAGTAAAAGGGTTTTTGAAATAACATTGGATTGTAAAACCCTAGTGTTTAAAAATTCAATGTCAATTTTTTTAGTGTTCTATAAACATTTGGGTAAATTCTTAGTGCAAACATTTTAAATCATTTAATCTTGGTAAATGTGAAGGTGTCTAATGATAAACCTACAGAAAATTTTGCTGATATAAATGTTTAAGTCACATTCCTATAATTTAAAGCTAGTTCAACTTCTGCTATTAATATGTGGTAAGTAAACTAAAGAAATACGTGATATCAGTCAGACATGGTGGCTCACGTCGATAATCCTAGCACTCTGGGAGGCAAGGGCAGGTGGATTGGTTGAGGTCAGGAGTTCAAGACTAGCCTAACCAAGAGTGAGACCCCCATCTCTACTAAAAATAAAAAAATTGCTGGGCGTTGGGCCAGTGCCTGTAGTTCTAGCTACTTGGGAAGCTGAGATAGGAATATCACTTGAGCCCAAGAGTTTGAAGTTGCTGTGAGCTTTGATGATGCCACAGCACTCAACTCCAGGGTAACAGAGTGAGACTGTCCCCCCCCCTTAAAAAAAAGAAAGAAAGAAAGAAAAAATATATATGATATTGATAAATCTACATTGTTAGCTTATTTAATTAATACCATGATAAAAGAAAGAATAAGGCAGTGGTTCTCAACCTTCCTAAGGCTGCGGCCCTTTAATGTAGTTCCTCTGGGTTGCGACTCACGGATTGAGAACCACTGGAATAAGGAAAGTTGTAAATTCACCATACCATTCTTGAATGTAACTTGAGAGAACTTCCTGCTTGTTCACATACTTGTCTATACTTGTTCATTTGTGTTTTACAAATTTATAGTTGAAATACCAAAAAAAAAAGAAAGAAAAACAGGCCTGAAATTCTATAAGTGCATTCTTCTTAATATCAATCAAGTGTTAGCTTTTCTTTCTTGGTTTTATTTGTTGTGAGTTTTTCCCAGCCTAAAGAAAACTGATTGTAATGTCTTTCTTTTCCTCTCTGTTTTAGCCTTAGTAATACATGTTTAAACTTTAGTGCTGAATATTTAAAATGTTTTCTGAGTCTTAGTCATCTAGGTAGTATTACTTCTAAAAAAGAGTCTAAATATGGAAAACAAATTCTATTATTGTTCTGTTATTTAAAAGAAACAAGAGTAAGTAGTATTCCAGAATTGAAATACTTTGCTGCCAGAGCAATCTGAGTTCAAACACCATAGCCTCTCCAATGTATGACATGTATGACCTTGGGCTTGCTAATTTAACCTCTTAGTGTTTTTTCTCCACTGGGAACCGTGACAGTTTTACTCAAAATTGTAAGTAATAAATGAAATATTATGTGTAAACTTACTTGCAAGAGTAACTGCTATTATTTCCCCTTTTATGTCATAGTGGCTTTGTAATTGTAACTAAATTCAATAAATTATACCACACTGTTTGTGGATGACAAGTTCTATATTCAGTGAAAGTAGCTAATGTTAGGGTGGAGAGCTAGGGCACATGGGTTTTGGGGAAAATTTTTCCAGACAAAGATTAAGATATAAAAGTATAAAGTTTATTGTATCCTCTTAGAACAGTGGTTCTCAACCTTCCTAATGCCACAACCCTTTAATACAGTTCCTGTGGGTCACAACCCACAGGTTGAGAACTGCTGTCTTAGAGGGAGAGAGAGTATGAGAATACAATAGAGTGGGGAAAGAGAGGGAGGGAGAAAAGAGAGCAAAGACAGTGGCGTGGCATCTCAAGGAAAGAGAAGGGAGGTGCCTGTCAGCTAGAGCATAGTGCTCATGTGATTAACTTTAGCCTTTACCAGAAATCTATGAGTGCTTTTGTATTATTTTGCTTTTAATTGTTTTAAAACCAATTGTCCCTTCAGCTAAATGTACATACTGGGCCGGGAGAGGCTCACCCCTGTAATTCTAGCACTCTAGGAGGCTGAGGTGGGTGAATTGCTTGAGCTCAGAGTTATGATACCAGCCAGAGCAAGAGCAAGACCCCATCTCTACTAAAAATAGAAAAAGTAGCCAGATGTCATGTTAGGCATCTGTAATCTGAGGTACTCAGGTGACTGAGGCAAGAGGATCATTTGAGCCCAAGACGATGAGTTTCCTATGAGTTACGAAGATGCCACAGCACTCTACCCAGGGTGACAAAGTAAGACTCTTGTCTCCAAAAATGATAATAATAAATAAATGAATAAATGTACATATTAAGAGAATGGCCTATCTCATGTTATTTAATAAGGGCCAGTCCTCTCACTAATGATGAAAGATGTTGTTAAATAGAATTAATTTCTTTCTATATATCTATCTGAGATGATCTTTTGAAGGCTTAATCATTAATAAGTTGATTTGGATTATAGGGCTAGATTTTTCTGTTTTAATTAAGCATACTTTATTTTGCTCATGTTTCTTAAGTCTAACCAGAATTCCTTTGCAGGGTGCCCATTTTGTATTTTTTCCTTGAATGAAGATTAATGTTTGAAGCATATATTGTTCTTTCATATTGTTGATTTCTTTTTATCTTTGAACAATGGATAGATAGAACCTATCACAGCAGTGGGACTTAAGCTGAGATAACAAGATTTTTGGTGATTTTAAGTTCTTGGAAAAAGTATTAAATTGTAGGGTGGCAAATACATTGGATAGACTTTTCCTTTCTTATTTCTAAAGGTAGTTTATTTTTAGAAAAGGAGAAATAATTGTTATTCTTGTTAATTATTTAATATACAGAAATAAAATATGTGCTATATGCCAACTAAACAGCATGTCAGTGAATATTTAAACTGTGAATCCTAAAAATAAATTGAGTTATTACAATAACATGAGAGAAATTTTAAATGCTGTCACCAAACATAATCAACAAAATTTTCATCCCCCCGCCCCAATACCAGGATAAAGTGAGATGTTTCCTGTCTTAATTTTCATTATCATTAAGGAGTATTGACTGTAGAACTTAAAAATTGAGTAATTTTATTATTTAGGCATGCATTGTCTTGATTCTCAAAATTAGTATCAAATTGTTGAGGCATGATTGTGGTAATAGTAGCTACCATTTACTGTGAGGATCACCAAGTAGTACTTACTATACTAGGTGCTTTATGCACTTGATTTTCTCCTTTCTATTCTGAGAAATGAGGTAAGTATTGTACAGTATTACAGATGAGAAAACTGAGGTTTAGATTAAAATGAAGTAACTTTCCTGAGGCTGTGCTATCTTTAGTTTGTGGTTTCTTAGGATTTTATTTTCTGTTAGTTTTTGCTTGTTTTGTTTTTATTTGTCAGTTACCATTGTCAAATTCTGATTGAAAGAAATTCCCATAAGCTCACCTTCTACAAATTAGTGTGTATCATCTGTTCTATAATAATACATATGCAAAATTAATATGAACTCCTTTTCCTGCCCATGAGTTACTAAAAAGGGTAGTATATTTTTTTTGGTTAGTGTTATCAATACGGTATTGTGGAGGCTGGTAGATATGGATTTGAATCCTGCTACTACTATACTACTGTATACTAGCAGTGTTACCATGGTAAGTTACTTAAAGGAGGAAAGATGACAGTATACAGTATGTGTTACCATTCCCTCACCCCCAAACAAAAAAGAAGTAAACAAAAATAACCCACTCATGGTAAAACAAGAGTGTTGTACTTGGCTCGGCACCTGTGGCTCAAGCTGCTAAGGCGCCAGTCACATACACCTGAGCTAGTGGGTTCGAATCCAGCCTGGGCCTGCCAAACAACAATGACAGCTGCAACCAAAAAATAGCCAGGCGTTGTGGCGGGTGCCTGTAGTCCCAGTTACTTGGGAGTCTGAGGCAAGAGAATCGCCTGAGCTGCTGTGAGCTGTGACGCCAGGGCACTCTACCCAGGGCAACAGCTTGAGACTCTGTCTCAAACAAACAAACAAAAAAAAGAGTGTTGTACTTTACAGTTGGCCTGAGCTGCCATTTTCCCAGCTCATTTAGTTCAAATCATGGTTATTTCCTCAGTATACCTTAGAATGGCTGGACTGGATACTTGAACAATAAACTTATTTTTTTGTTCTGATGTAGTTGGATGGGCCTTTGTTGCCTTTCCTTGCTGCTGGGTTTTTGTAGGCTTCCCTGACAGGTTTTAGAAATTTTCAATATCTAAAAGAAAAGATTAGGGGGTTCTGCTCATTTTAATAAATTCTGTGTATTGATAGATTTTGCACATGCAAGTCTGTGCTTTCTCTGTCATTCTCACACATACACACTGCAGGAGTTCCGTTATGTAATGGTGATGATAGTGATGATAGCTTTGTATTTTTTCCTTGAATGCTCATTTTGAGGATTAATTTATGCCAGATACGCTGATAAACACTTTATGTATTTTATTTCATTTTTTTCTCATATACATATGAGATTAGCATTTTAATCCTAATTCTACATATTGGAAAATTAAGTCACAGAGAGATCAAGCAACTTGTCTAGTGTCAAACATCTAGTTAGTAAAAGCACCGGCATTCAGACCTAGATTTTACTTGAGAACCAGAGCTTTATTCCAGCAAGCCTTGCTGTCCTACAGGTGTGTGTTTATCTGAAGTGTATTTTGTTGAATTAAATAATGAACTTCTTGAATCATGATATTCTCATACTTTTGATAGGTTCTTCATATCGACAGTGTTTATTTAGGGCTGTAACTCCTTAGGCATATTCTAATTAAACTTCTTTCCGGGAATTAGCAAAGCATTGGGCATGTAAATTTTTCAGTTAAAATAATTTACAGTACTGTAAAACATTTTACAGGAGAAATCTGTGATATTTGAAGCCTCCTTTCTTCCCTTTAATCTTCATGGTTGGTGTTAGAATGATTACTGACATAAATACAGTAGGGGTTTGTATTCTTTTTCCAGCTGGATGTTTGGCCCCTCCCAATTGTTGAAATTTGATTTCAAGTGTTAGAGGCAAGGCCTAGTTGGAGGTGTTTGGGTATGAGGCTGGATTCCTCTTGTATGGCTTGGTGCCTTCCCCATAGAAATGAGTAAGTTTTCACACTGTTAGTTCACGGGAGAGCCGGTTGTCTAAAAATTGGCACCTTCTCTGTCTCTTTCTCCGTGTGACATGCCTGCTCTCCCTTCACCTTCCACCTTGATGGGAAATTCCTAAAAGCCCTCACCAGAAGCAGACGCTGGCATAGTGCTTCTCGTACAGTCTGCAGAACTGTGAGCCAAATCAACCTCTTTATAAATTACCCAGCCCCAGGTATTCCTTTACCCACAACACAGACTGGGCACACTAGCTTTGCTTTTTGTCCTCCTTGGCATTCATTCCAGTATAACTTGCTCACTATAGGAAATGGTTTAAAGAAATGACTCTATGATTTAAATTTTCTCAATATATCAGAAATTACATAATTTTGTGTGACATTAGCAGTAGGCCCTGTAAAAGAAAAAAAAAAAGTTATTCTCAAGGTCATTCTAAAATTAAAAATTCTGCTTCAATTTAAATACAGAAAAGGGGCATATGTATACCAGACCAGTAAATTTATTTGGAAATAGTATGTTGGCTTTATTGTGTGGATCTATTAATATTCTGCATTTCTCCTCATGATTTTTGGACACTATATAATTTTTAAAGGTAGAGTTTTGTTTTAAATTTCTTAGCCATCTTCCATGTTGTCTGGAGGTGAATTCTGAAAAATAGTTTTAAAGCTAAAAGCTGAATAGTTGAGCTCAGTGGCACATGCCCATAGTTCCAGCTATTTGGGAGGCTAAGGTGAGAGGATTACTTAAGTCCAGGAGTTCAAGGCCACAGTGAGGTGTGCTCCAGCCTAGGCAACAGAGCAAGACCCTGTGTGTGTGGGGGTGGGGTGGGGGGGTGTTAAAAGTTGTATGAATGTAAAATTAAGATGGTGGTTTTTATTTGGATTAAGATAACAGTTTTTATAGTAAAGATGTGCCTGTGAACTATCAAAGGGCCCCTGTGAGCATTTTCTGCATATAACTAATCAAAGAAATGTGCTAAACCATCTTCTGATGCTATTATTTTAAAAAATTGGCGAGGCACAGAGGCTCATACCTATAAGCCTATTGCTCTTGGACGCTAAGGCAAGAGGATTGCTTGAGATCAGGAGTTTGAGAAATAGCCTAAGCAAGAGTAAGACCCCATCTCTGCAAAAAAATAGAAAAATAAGTTACGTGTGGTGGCTGGTGGCTGTAGTCCTAGCTACTCAGGAGACTAACACAGGAGGATCCCTTGAGCCCGGGAGTTTGAGGTTGTAGTGTGCTATGATGATGCCACTGCACTCTAGCCTGGGTGACAAAGACTGACTCTCACACTCACACTCACTCTCTCTCTCTCTCTCTCTCTCTCTCTCTCTCTCTCTCTATATATATATATATATATATATATATATATATACACACACACACACACACGTACATATACATACAGGGTAGCCATAAAGTTTGTGTGCAATTTAAGTAGTTGTAACTTTGCCACTCTGTACACACACACATACACAACCATATATTTTCAATCCCCAATTCCTCCACAAACTAATAGGAAAGTTTTCCTGGTACTAGAAGATTTAAAAATCATCTTGAAGAAGTTAAATTTCTTGGCTGACGGAGGTAATGATGGCATTCATTTTTTTTCCATAAGGAAACAGCCTTAGTAGATGCTGAAATTTTGGTGGTCATGGGTCACCCAGACTTTCCCTACATTGTGGAAATTATCCAAGATACAGGTGTGATAGGAAAATAAACAGATAGGAAAACTCTAAGTGGTAATTTTTATAGATGGTGACTTTCTGTAATGGGAATCTACAAGCAGTTGTTTTATATTTTAATATAGATAGATTTATTCTTATCCCTTTGTGAAGGCCTAATTCATGTGAGAAGCACCACAGAAGACTTTCAAAAGAAAGGTTTATTCTCAACCTGAGAAGTTTAGGGATTTCTATAGGAGGAAATTATGTAGAGAACAGTTTTGAAAGGAACTTAACACCACTTCCTTGAAATAAAATGGGGTGTAAAAATTTTTTTTTACAAAAAGAATTTCGTAGGTAAGCCCTGAAGTGGTACCCAAGAGTGAGATCTTTTAAAAATTGTTGCTATTTGTCATAAGGAAATCCCCACCCCCACCCTGTGCTCTCTCAGCAGTACAATTGTTAACACTTTAATGTGCTATCCTTGTCTGACATCTTTAATTCTGGTAGTCATTGGGGCAGCTGAGATTTTGCTGTCTCAGGGTAAACTTGATTTTATTGCTTTTACTCTGTTTTTAGGAGTAATTTCTGCTTATTTGACGCCTTGATTTCTTTTGTCTTATTTTTGACGTATGCTTAGGAAAGTTTTATTTGGCTATTAATTCTTAATAGTGTTTTGTTTTTATTTCTATTTTAAGAGATGGGGTCTTGTTTTGTCACCCAGGCTATAGTGCAATGGCACAATCACTCGCAGTAGCTCAAACTTCTGGGTTCAAAGCGATCCTCTCATGTCAGCCTCCCACATAGGTGAGACTATAGGCGAGTGCCACCAACACCCGGCTGTTTTTTTTTGTAGAGATGAGGTCTTCTGTATTGCCCACGCTAATCTGAAACCCCTTGTCTCAAGCCATCCTCCACGTTGGTTGGTCTTCTAAGTGACAGGATTATAGGCATGAACAAACATGACTGGCCAAATTGTTTTTAAATATCAGAGTCATATGAAGTCATGTTGTCAGTGTGTGCCATTTTTAATTAACTATAATACTGGAAAATTTTCTTAACAGACACTAGAGTTCTTTCTATATTTGTATGCTTTATAAATTATACAAACTTCACTTTGCATTTTAATATGGTTTAATTAGCAAAGGCAACAGAATGCAAATATAAATTTTTTTAAATTATTAAATCATAGCTGTGTACATTAATGTGATCATGGGGCACCATACACTGGTTTTATAGACTGACACATTTTCATCACACTGGTTAACATAGCCTTCCTGGCATTTTCTTAGTTATTGTGTTAAGACATTTATATTCTACGTTTACTAAGTTTCACATGTACCCTTGTAAGATGCACCGCAGGTGTAATCCCACCAATCATCCTCCCTCTGCCTATCCTCCCCCCTCCCTCCTCTCCCTCTCCTGCAAATATAACTTTTTGAATATGTTTAGGGTACTTCATACAAATAATTTCATGACAATATTAGAACCAATTCTCCATTTGCTTATTTGCATCATAAGATGATGGAGGAAGGAAGATTGAATCAACTTTTACTTTGCATTCAAGAGTTTTAAATTTTGAGGAAAGAGCAAATCTGAGGGCTGCCATAGTAGAACTCTGCCATTTTCTCAGATAAGTGTTAGAAAAATCAGTGCATACACTTGACCTTTATGAACCAGTAAAGAAACTTCATTATGTCTCTGATGTTTCAGTCATTGAGGTTAGGAATTTGATTAGTTCCTAACAGTGGCAGTTAATTACTAAATTGCATACAGTGATCCATATACAATTAGTAAATCTTGTTTTTTTTTAATACATAAATGTAGATAATGTAACACTAGCACTTTCAGAGTTGGTGAAATCAAGGAGAAAATAAGATACTAACCCTCTTTAGTTTTCTTAGTGTTCTAAGTAATCTAACTATAAAGGGATTATAAATTAACTTTGTATTCCTTGGATTTTGTTGCTTGCAATGTTTGAAAATTAGATTCACCGGAGCTGACATCTACACTTTGGACTTTCATCTGTTACCCATATATTTAATAAAATAAGTCATTTTGGTTAGAACAGTGGTTCTCAACCTGTGGGTCGCAACCCACAGGAGCTGTATTAAAGGGTTGTGACATTAGGAACGTTGAGAACCACTGGGCTAGAAGAAAGCAAGAACAGTAATTTGTAAAATTTTCAACTGGGTTCTTTTGGGAAGGTGTTTATCTTTTATGAAGATGGCAAGGAGAAATAGGAAGATTTTACATTGAACAGAGAAGAAAGAAAATATTTAGGTAGCTAGTCATATTAACTATATAACCACATGAAGAGATATAATTTGACAAGATTTTCTGTGAAAACAGTAACACAAAGTATTAGACAGCTCAATTAAAGGAAATATAAAAGCCAAAAGATTTGAACCAGCATTTCATAGTAGAACATCATCAAATGAATACTAAACATATAAAAGTATGCTTTGTGTAGTTAGTCATCAGGGTAATACAAATTTAAACCTTGGTGAGATAATACTGTGCATCCATAAAAATGACCTAAAAAAAAAACTTAAATAGAGGGGCAGAGCAAGATGGTGGACCAACAGGATCTTTCAGCTGAGTTCTCCCACAATGACTAGGGAAAAAGAGAGAACTCAGCCATACCTGGCATGGGGATCTTACCCAGTCGTAGCTCAGGGAGTACAGCGAGAAGATGGTGAGCTGGCTACAGCATATGATCTGGAGCAGAGGAAATCTGATAAATTAGGCAAATCATTGCAATGACTGGGATTGGCGGGTAGCCCACGGAGGTCCAGGAGAGGAGGAAGCCTTTCCAGAGTTTTCAGTTGTTGGGGGTAGTTGCCCATTGAGTGGAAAGCTTGGAAGAGTGGGCAAACTCTTTGAATGTTAGTTGGAGTGGATTTCCCATAGGTTTGGTGGCTGGTGAGGCAGCCATACTGAGAAGATCTCAGAGGCCAGGGGGCTGCCATTGTTGGAAGGCTGTAAGAAGATCTTAGCAGGGGCCTAAAGAACAGACATCTTAATTCCACCCTCCAGGATCAGAACTTGACTCTTGGGACATGCTGAGGGACTCTCACACCCAGGGAACTGAAGTTAGGGCACTGTGAGACCTGCCCCTGAAGAATTCTTGTGAGCTTTAAGATCCCAACCTGGCAGGGTCTGAATGCTGAGGAACCAATCCGGTGATCACCAAATGTAACTAAGTTTGGAATAAGGACCATAGAGGTTGCTGGCTGTGCTGTCTGTCTCCTAAAAAGCCCCACAGTGCCACCTGATGTCTCGGTGACACATTGCAACATACTTAGTCATCAAGAACAAGGACTTCTGTTTGAAACAAAGAAGGCAGTGAGAAGGAGAAAAGGAGAACAAGGTTGTGAACAAGAAAGAACACATGAGGAGGAAGCAACAGAAAAATCTGGGCAACATGTAAAACCAAAAACAGAGGAACTCTCCCAGGGAACCATGAGGCAGCTACTGCAAAAGAATCCACCTAAAAGGAATTAATGGACTTGAGAGGAAGGGAATTTAAAATATGGATGATAAAAGACACTAAAAGGAATGGATGAGAAAATGGAAAGACAGAATCAAAAGTCAGACTAGAGATACTTAGAATATAGAAAGGTTACAGCAAAGCTTAAGGAAATGAAGGAGACAATCAGGGAATGTAAAGATGCATTAGAAAGTATCAAAAATAGGTTAGATCATGGAGAAGAAAGAACCTCAGAGCTAGAAGATAGTTTTTGAGTTAACCTCAGTAGGTAAAGAGGCAAAAAAAAAGAAAGCAGAACAGGTGTGTAGAGAACTTTTAAGACTCCATGAAGTGTTCAAACATACGAGTAATAGGGATTCCTTAAGGGGAAGAAGATTGTCCCAAAGGAATAGAAGCCCTACTGAAGACTATCATAAATGAAAACTTTCCAGCTTTTACTAAAGACCCTGAAACACTCCTTTCAGATGGATCTCAATCCCTGGGTCATCTCAACTCAAACAGAGCCTCTCCAAGACACATTGTAATCAACCTGTCCAAAGTCAAAATGAAAGAAAACATTCTGCAAGCAGCAAGCAAGCAGTAAGTGTCAACTGACCTACAGAGGCAGAGCCCTTAGGATAATAGCACACTTTTCAACTGAAACCTTCCAAGACGGAAAAGCATGGACATCCACTTTCAATATTCTAAAACTTCTTTCAGCCCAGTACTTTGTATCCTGCTAAACTAAGCTTCAGATTGATGGAGAAATCAAATCTTTAGCAGCTATATAAACACTAAGGAAATTCGCCACACCACCACCTCAACAGGAGGTACTTAGGCCTGTTCTCAACATTGACCACCACAATGAACTGCCAGCAAAGTAAACACCCTGAAGCTAAACATCAAAATTTAGTTTCCACAATGGTACAAATGGACTTTCATAAAATAAGATGTCCAGAACTCCACCACACTTAGCAGTTCTCTCAATAAATCAATGGACTACAGTCACCACTGAAGAGGCACAGTCTGGTTGACTAGGTAAAAAAGCACAAGCCATTCATATTCTGTCTCTAGGAGATACACCTAGCCTTGAAGGACAAATCAAGACTTGGGGTTAAGGGATGGAAAACAGTATTTCAAGGAAATGGAAATCAGAAGAAAGGAGAGGTTGCAATCTTATTTTCAGATACAAGTGGATTTAAAGAAACTAAAGTGAAGAAAGACAAAGATGGACATTTTATACCGGTCAAAGGAACAATACAAGAAGAAGACATTTCAATTTTAAATATTTATGCACCCAACTTAAATGCTCCCAAATTTATGAAGCAGACCTTGATGGGTGTGAGTAATATGATATCCCATTATACCATAATAGTTTTAACACCCCTCTGGCAAAACTGGATAGATCTCTAAACAGAAACTAAACAAAGATACAGGGGACTTAAATGTGACCCTATAACAAATGGGATTAATAGATGTGCACAGAACACACCATCCCAAAGCTAAGGAATATACATTTTTCTTGTCAGCCCATGGTACATACTCTAAAATCAACCACATCGCAGGATACAGATCAAGCCTCAGCCAAATTAAAAGAACAGAGATTATACCTTGTATCTTCTCAGACCACAAGGTAATAAAGGTGTTCCTTTATTGGAGCAAAAAGGAACTCCAACAAAAACGTTCATCCCAACACAAAGACTTGGAAATCAGACAACCTTGTGCTGAATGTCACTTGGGTTCAGTTGGGTTCAGGAAGATATAAAAGAGGATATTGTTAAATTCCTCAAACATAACAGTGAAGACACAAGTTACCAAAACCTTTAGGAGAGAAATTTATTGCATTAGATACCTACATTCAAAAAACAGAAGGAGAACACATTAACAAACTCATGAACAATTTTATGAAATTAGAAAAAGAACAATCTAATCCCAAATCCCAGAAGAAGGAAATAACCAAAATTAAATCAGAGATTAATGAAATTGAAAACAAAAGAATCATTCAGAAAACTTATGAAACAAAAAGTTGGGTCTTTTGAGTCATTCGCTAGCGAGTGAGTGAGCAGGAGGGTGCAAGACTGCAGAGCAATGCCTAAATAAAAGGAACTTGTTTCTTCAAGCTTTTCTGGTAGTGATTCAGACACTGAAGTTGACAAAACGTTAAAGAGGAAAAAGCAAGTTGCTCCAGAAAATCCTGTGAAGAAGCAAAAGACTGGTGAAACTTCAAGAGCTCTGTCATTTTCCAAACAGAGCAGCAGCAGCAGCAGCAGCAGAAATGGTAACATGTTTCTGATTGGGAAAATGAGGTACGTTAGTGTTCGCCACTTTAAAGGGAAAATTTTTATTGATATTAGAGAATATTAGAGATCCAGAAGGTGAAATGAAACCAGGAAGGAAAGGTATGTCTTTAAATCTGGAGCAGCTGAAGGAACAGATTTCTGACATTGATGATGCAGTAAGAAAACTGTAAAATCCAAGCCATACAAAATCTGTTCTGTTCTAGTTGTTTTAATCTGTCTTTTTACATTGGCTTTATTTTCTAAATGTGCTCCAAGGTATTGTATGTTTGGATTGCAAAACAATTTGTAAGATGAATACTTGTTTTTTTGTTGTTGTTTGTTTGTTTGTTTGTTTGTTTGTTTTGAGTCAGAGCCTCAAGCTGTTGCCCTGAGTAGAGTGCCGTGGCATCACAGCTCGCAGCAACCTCCAACTCCTGGGCTCAAGCGATTCTCCTGCCTCCACCTCCCAAGTAGCTGGGATTACTGGCACCCGCCACAATGCCCAACTATTTTTTGGTTGCAGCCGTCACTGTTGTTTGGCGCGCCGGGCTGGATTCAAACCCGCCAGCTCAGATGTATGTGGCTTAGGTGCTTGAGTCACAGGCGCTGAGCCAGATGAATACTTTTTTTTAAAGTGCATTATTAAAAATGTTCTGGAGGATTGCTAAATCCTAAGGAGGATTGATTTGTGCCCACAACCCACGTAAAATAATAAAATGAAAAACTATAATCTCAACTATTGTGACCTTTTTTGATCAGAAGAGTTAATAATGTTTAAGGCCCAAAGGAACAATTGTAGAGACCTTTTAGTTTCACTTCAGCCTTTACAGTAAGAAGGATTTGTATTGCATTCAGTTTATCAACTTTTGGTTTGTGAAATTCATACTTGATCTGTTCTGTTCCAACCAAATGTTTATAGACTTGTTTGACTTTTTCTATTACAAGGATATTTCATTCATTTTTTTCTTCTTTACTTCATTTTCTTTCACAACTTTTTATGTTCAGTTTTCATTTTACTCTTCACTGTTTTCCTTGAATATACTCTGATTTGGAAATTCAGTGAAACTGTCAAAATGTTATGTCAGTAAGGTACTTAACTAAATTACAGTCACTAAACTTACTGTATTAAAATGGTAGCAGATATGGTTTGATAAGTAACATGGCTTGTACGAAAACTCTGAGAAAGTGTATGCTATTACATAGTGTTCTGTGTGGTTATTGTATTGCTTAGTGTGAAGAAAATAATGACTTAGGTAGATGTTTGTTTTTCTTTCAGTTATTAAATATGTATGCCATGGATGATGTCTATAAAATCAGATATTGTTAAATTAGACTAGGATTTAATAAAAATTGTGAATGCTTTAAAAAAAAAAGTTGGTTTTTGAAAAAATAAATAAAATTGATAAACCTTTGGCCACATTAACTAGAAACAGAAAAGTAAAAAAAATAAAATAAAAGTTTCAATCAGAAACGATAAAGGGGAAATAACAACAGAGATATAAGAGATCGATCTTTGAGTACTGCGAGAAACTCTATGCCCAGAAATTTAACAATGTGGAGGAAATGAATTAATACTTAGAATCACACCCTCTCCCTAGACTTAATCAAGAAGAAATAGATCCCTTGAACAGACCTGTTTCAAGAACTGAAATGGAAGAAAGAATAAAAAGTCCCCCATCACCCAAAAAAGCCCTGGTCCAGATAGCTTCACACCAGAATTCTGTCAAACCTTCAAAGGAGAGTTATTACCCATACTGCAGAAATTTTTCCAAAAAAAATGAGAAGGAAAGAATCTTCCCCCAAATGTTCTATGAACCAAACATTACCCTAATACCAATACCAGGAAGACCCCCAACTAAAAAGGAGACTTTCAGACCAATTTCACTAAAAGAATATAGATGCAAAACTTCTCAGTAAAATCCTAGCTAATAGATTACAGCTACACATTTAAAAAAATCATTCATAATGATCAAGTAGGGTTCATCCCAGAGATGCAAGGTTGGTTTAACATACGCAAGTCCATAAATGTCATTTACTATATTAACAGAAGCAAAAACAAAGATTATATGATCCTCTCAGTAGATACAGAGAAAGCATTCAATAAAATTCAGCATCCTTTTCTAAGTAGAACACTTAAGAATTTAGGCATAGGCAGTACATTTCTGAATCTGATTGAAGCCATCTACAACAAACCCACTGCTAATATTATACTGAATGGAATAAAACCAAAAGCTTTTCCACTTAGAACTGGAACCAGAAAAGGTTGTCCTGTATCACCACTACTATTCAACATAGTGCTTGAAGTTCTAGCCAATACAATCAGGCAAGAGAGGGAAATAAAGGGCATCCAAATGGGGGTAGAGGAGGTCAAACTCTCACTCTTTGCTGATGATATGATCTTATACTTAGAGAACCTAAACCACAAGACTCCTGGAAGTGATTTAAAAAAAAAAAAAAGATATATATATATGCAGCAATATCTCAGGATATAAAATCAGTGTCCACAAATCAGTAGCCTTTGTATATGCCAATAACAGATGAGATGAGAAGCTAATCACAGACACAATTCCCTTCACAGTAGCTTCAAAAGAGATGAAATACCTAGGAATATACCTAACAAAAGAGATGAAGAACTTCTACAAAGAAAATTACGAAGCCCTAAGAAAAGAAATTGCAGAAGATATTAAGAAATGGAAGAACATACCAAGCTCATGGCTGGAAAGAATCAACATTGTGAAAATGTCTATACTATCCAAAGCAATCTACAGATTGAATGCAATCCCCGTTAAAATATCGTCATCATACTTTCAAGATTTGGAAAAAACAATTCTTCATTTTGTATGAAACCAGAAGAAACCCCGTATAGCCAAGGCAATTCTAATAATAAAAACAAAGCCAGGGTATCACCATATTAGACTTTTAGCTATACTACAAGGTCATAGTGATCAAAACAGCATTGTATTGGTACAAAAATAGAGACATTGGCATTTGGAATCAAATAGAAAACCGTGGTCTGACAGCTAACCTCTTACAGCCACCTGATCTTTGATAAACTAAACAAGAACATGCACTGGGGAAAAGAATCCCTATTTAATAAATGGTGTTGGGAGAACTGGATAACCACGTGTAAAAGACTAAAACTAGAGCCCCACCTCTCACCACTTACAAAAATTGATTCAAGATGGATAAAAGATTTAAATTTAAGGCATGAAACAATAAAAATCCTCAAGGAAAGTGTGGAAAACACTTGAAGATAATTGCCTTGAGGAAAGATTTTATGAAGATTTCCATGGCAAATGCAACAACAAAAATAAACAAATGGGACTTAATTAAACTGAAAAGCTTCTGTACAGCTAAGGAAACAATAACCAAAGCAAACAGACAACCTCCAGAATGGGAAAAGATATTTGCATATTATGAATCAGAGAAAAACTTGGTAACTAGGATCTATAGAGAACTCAAATTAATCAACACAGACTCAACAATCCCATCACTGGGCAAGAGAGATGACTAGAACCTTCTATCTAAAGAAGACAGACAAATGGCTGACAAACATTAAAAAATGCTCGTTCCTGATCCTCAGAGAAATGCAGATCAAACCCACCCTGAGATATCACCTAATCCCAGTGAGAATGGCCCACATCAAAGCTGCAGATGCTGGCATGGATGTAGAGAGAAGGGAACACTTTTACACTGCTGTTCGAACTGCAAACTAATACAACCTTTTTGGAAGGAAGTATGGAGAATCCTCAAAGAGCTCAAATTATAGACCTCCCATTTGGTCCTGCAATCTCATTACTAAGCATCTACCTAGAAGAAAAAAGTCCTTTCATCATAAGGACATTGCACTTATCACAGCTCAATGTACAATCACCAAAATGTAGAAACAGCTTAAATGCTCACCAACCCAGGAATGGATTAACATCTGTGGTGTATGTATACCATGGAATACTATTCTGCCATAAAAAAATGGAGACCTTACATCTTTTGTATTAACCTGGATGGAGGTGGAACACATTCTTAATAAAGCATCCCAAGAATGGAGAAGCAAGAATCTAGTGTACTCTATTCTAATATGAAGGCAGTAGAGGAGGTAATACAAGTAGGGGAATGAGCAAGTAGAAAGAGGGAAGGAAGGAGGGGAATGGGGGTCACGGTGTAATGGTGCTCTCTTGGGGGATGGGACACGTATTATAAGAGGGAATTTATGTAACAAATGCAATCAATGTAGCCTAATTCTTTTTACCCTCAATGAATCCCAAACAATAATAAAAAGGTGGAAAAACAAAACAAAAAAAGAAACATGAGTACCAAGGACAGGTGTGGATATAGAGTAACAGATAATTTCTTACACTACTTGATGGAAGGTGACTTGGAAGACAATTTTGCAGTTATCTACTAAAGCTGAACATAGATGTTTACTCAGATTAGGTGAATATGGAAAATTGACAGATCCCACAAGTTTTGATGGCATAGGTCTATTCATTTTAACTAAACTCATTAGGTTACAAGGAGAGTGGCCAGCCTGTGTTTTCCTGGAGAAATGGGAAAATTGCCAGAAACTAAAAGTTTAGAATAACCTACCTGCAAGGAAAGGCAGAATTGTATACCTAACTCTTGCCCTTATTGTTAACAAAACTCAGTTATTCTGTCTCTCGTCACCTGACCTCAGCTGTAATTAATGTATTTTAGTTGTGTCCTATTATTTCTTTTCTCTTTTTTGTAGTTCCTGTTTATTCACAACTTTTGCTTTCCCTGTCCTAGTCTTAGTTGCTGTTTCCTGGGTTTATAATGACCTTTTTTCCTATCTTTGGGCTTCTTTTCACCTTCAGCACCTTCTTCTAACTGCCTAACTTTTTTAATCCCTTGACATTTCCTATAGTTAAAGAAAAAAGACTGATTGCCTTTTCTTTCTTTCCTTTTTTTTTTTTTTGAAGTCTTTTTTATTAATTTTTTTATTATTAAATCATAGCTGTGTACATTAATGCAATCATGGGCACCATACACTGGTTTTATATACCATTTGACATATTTTCATCACACTGGTTAACATAGCCTTCCTGGCATTTTCTTAGTTATTGTGTTAATACATTTATATT
>CAUYPK010085227.1:0-42590 GCA_963574355.1 Loris lydekkerianus | reverse complement strand
GGTGGAAAAACATAGCCCCTGTCTTAGGTTGCCTGCTCTTGCAGTTTCAGTCTTACCCGTCATGGGGATACAAACATCAATGGTTTGGTCCCTGTCTTAGGTTGACTGAATGCAGAGTGATCTTACCCGTCTTTGGGTACTACGAATGCAATCCACCGTGCAGCCTCTCCATATCCTGTCTTAGGTTGTCCCAGCTTTGGGAGTCTTACCTGTCATTGTTGCTATGGAGGGTGGTGAAGAATAATAGTTAGATTCTTGGTTAATGAGCCAGTGATATTGGACCTCGACCTGATTTAACTGCCTCTAACCTTTTTTAAGGATACAGGGCCGAAAGGTGAAGGGTAAATAAGGGTAGCAGGGGAAGAAGGTAGGGTAAAAAACCATGTAGGCCCGTCCAAGGCTTTTTGATTTCTTTATTCTCAAAGATGTCAAGAAAGGAAGGGAGAATGGGATCTTGTTCTCTGAGCCCTTGAATGCTGGATTCCTTGCCATATGAGGAAAAAATAATTCTTCCCCACCCCTTAGATGAAATCTCAAGAATTTTCCATAACTTTCCAGTCAACTCAGGTAAAAATAAGTCCCATGGGCAATTTCAACTCCAAGAATCATCTTATTTATTTTATTTATTTATTTATTTATTTATT
Source organism: Loris lydekkerianus (assembly GCA_963574355.1). Taxonomy (NCBI): domain Eukaryota; kingdom Metazoa; phylum Chordata; class Mammalia; order Primates; family Lorisidae; genus Loris; species Loris lydekkerianus. Next base: position 41,946 of record CAUYPK010085227.1, on the reverse strand, counting down.
TATTTATTTATTTATTTTATTCATTTCTTTATTAGAAACAGGGTCTTCCTCTGTCACCAGGCTGCAATACAGTAGCACAATCATAGCTCATTGTAACCCTGAACTCCAAGCCTCAAGTGATCTTCCCACCTTCATCTTCCCAAGTAGTTGGGTTTCAGTTATGTGCCACCATACCTGGCTAATGTTTTTCATTTTTTATAGAAGCAGGGTCTTGCTATGTTGCCCAGGCTTGTCTAGAACTCCTGGCCTCAAGTAATCCTCCATTTCAGTCTCCTAAAGTTCTAAGATTGCAGATGTAAGCCAGCATGCCAGCTAAAGAATTATTTATTTATATTAAAACTCTGTGCTTTATTCAAAGTTAAAGCTGTCACTAAGCTCTAAGCTCCATCCCTGAGCCCCAGGCATGCTTCAGGGTGGGAAAACTTTAAGGAAAGGGATCAAATTCCCTTTCTTCCTCTTTGCTCAGTCTTGTTTCTACTGCAAGTATCATTCCACTGAGCTACTTTAGATTCCTCTAGATTTGAGTCATTAGAGGATGTAGAAAAAGGAGAGGTAAGGAATAGAATGGGTCTTATTTAACTGGTACAGCTATAAACCAGATGTGGTGCCTTCTGGAAGTAGCAGATTGCCCATGCATATTTTTATATTATTGGGGAGCTTTGGGGGAGTGCCTGGAAGATACATGGCAAGGGCTCTGATGGCTGCTTCCTTGTAGTACCTCTCCTCCTGCCTAGCCATCCAGCGGTCTACCTTCTCTGGGAAGTCCACCCCTTTCCAGGGGCTGTTACAGGCAAGATCCAAAATAACTCAGAAACATCAACTTCCCAACTCAGGTCCTAGGGAAAGCTCTTGTGTTCTTGTCTGTTCCCTGTGCATCCTCTTTCTTTCCCTACCCTCTCATTTTGTACCAGGTCTCTCTACAGTTTCTTCCACCTGTCCTCATGCTGCGCAAATTTCAGAGGACTGAAGTTCTCTGAAGCCCCATCTCTCACTTGACCTGGGGTGAGAAAACAGCACTTTCTCCAAAGAAATTTTCCTTCTCTTCCTCTTCAACCTCATAACTCCTTGATAACTTCCAGGTGATATGCTAAGTTCTACAGAGATTAACTAGAATCTGGACATACTTGATATCTATTATCAGCCTTTAAAGCTTCAGCCAAAATTGGGTTAGAGTTGTGTTTTAGCAATCTGCTGCAGATCTGCAGATCTACACAGATCTATACAGAACTGTGTAGAATGGGGATATATGAAATGTATGGAGAAAAATACTGAAGGACACACCTTAACTTATCATGGACCCCTGTTGGGAGTTTACTTATTGTCCGTCTCTTCATTAGGATGAAAGTTTCCAGTGATCCTTTCTAAGAAGGATAATTTTCTTCCCAAGGAGGGAGAAGGAGAGGTCAAGGAGGTAAGGGAGTCAAACAAAAAGTAAAAGGATGCTTTGGTGCACATAGCTCAGTGGTTAGGGCACCAGCCACATACACCAGGGCTGGCAGGTTCGAACCTGACCAGGCTTGCTAAACAACGACAACTACAACCAAAACATAGTTGGATGTTATGGCGAACACCTGTAGTCCCAGCGACTTGGGAGGCTAAGGCAAGAAAATCACTGAAGCCCTCGAGTTTGAGGTTGCTGTAAGCCAGGATGCCATGACACTCTACCAAGGGCAACATAGTGAGACTCTGTCTCAAAAAAAAGTAAAAGGAAACAAGAGATTGCACCAAAAGAAAGCAAGTGCATCATCATATTTAGGCATTTTTATAAAACTATTAATACACAGATATGTTTAAAGATATAAAGTAAAAGTAATTGTTGAAAGTGGCCAAGGATCTCCACCTTACCCCATCCAATGGTCAATTCTCAGTCTTCACCCTACTTAACCTTACTGAATATCTTGAAGGCATTTGACAAAATTAATTTATCCCTCTCTTGGAACACTGTCCCCACTTGGCTTGCATGTCACCACACTCTCCTAGTTTTTTTATTCCTATTTGGATGTTCCTTTTGGGTCTTTTTCACTGGATTCTCCTCTAAATAAAAGAGTGTCCCTGGGCACTCTCTCTGCATTTATCTTCTTTGCTGACACTTACTCCCTACTTCTTCTCATCTAGTCCATGGTTTACGTGAACCCCATATGCTGATTATATCTCTTCCAGATTTATATCACTAGTTCTGATCTCTCCCATCAGGTACAGACACTTATTTCCCATTTCTCCTTCAACAGCTACTAGGCATCTCAGAACTAACATAATTAAAACAGAACTCTTAATTTCCCACCTGGAAATGGCAAAATCCTTCATACAACCACTTAAGTCAGTATTCAGGGAGTCATCGTTAACTCTTTTTCTTGCATCAGACATCTATCAGCAACTCCTTCTGGCTCCTCAAAATATGTCCCCAGTCCAACCCCCACTGCTACCACGTTGGCCAGGCCACCATCACCCATCCCTTAAACTACCCAGATATCCTCCTAATTAGTGTCTGTACTTCCACTCTTGCCTCCTTTGGTCTACACAGCAGCCAGTAATCATCATTTAAATATAAATTAGAACATGTCAACATGCCTCTCAATACTCTCTACTGACTTTTTGACTAGCCAGTTTCCTAGTCAATGTCAATCTCCTACCTCCTTCTTGAGAAAAACAATGAACAGAGCTACAGCCTCCATTTTCCAGATTCTCTTGCATTTAGGGAGGCCATGTGATCATGATTTAACCAATGAGACACAAGGAGAAATCGTTGGATATGGATTTTAAGAAGGCCACTGTTTTCCTGATAAAAGGCAAGGGTATCATGCCATATATCCTTGGATCTATGCTCTTCTCTGTTTCTGCCTTGAAAGCAAATACCCACAGGCAAGAAAACATGTCAAAGATGTCAAGACAGAAAAGGAGAAGGGATTTTCTTCCCTGAGCAGGTGCACCAGTCATCAAATGCCCATTCCTGGATTCCTTATTATATGAGTAAAAAATAAACCACTTGGCTTGGCACCCATAGCACAGTGGTTACAGCGCCGGCAGCATGCACCGAGGCTGACGGGTTGGAACCTGACCGGGGCCAGCTAAACAGCAAAAACAACTGCACCAACACCACAAAAAAAATACTTATTTGGTACATTGTTGTGGCGGAGTTTCCATTACCTATATACTCGAGTATAAGCCGAGTTTTTTTCCGGCACAAAATTTGTGCTGAGAAACCCGAACTCAGCACAAATTTTGTGCCGGAAAAAACTCAGCTTATACTCGAGTATATAGGTACATTTAGCCAAATACAATCCTAAAGAAAAGTTGGAAACTAAGAGAGGTTTGTTCATGTGTTTTAAGGAAAGAAGCCATCTCCATAACATAAGTGGAAAGTGAAGCAAAGTGAAGCAGTAAGTGCTGATGTAAAAGCAGCAGCAAATTATCCAGAAGATCTAGATAAGATCACTGATGAAGGTGGCTACACTAAACAACAGATTTTTCAGTGTAAACATAACAGCCCTCTACTGAAAGAAGACGTTATATAAAACTCCCTGGAGAGCTCAATGCCTGGCTTCAAAGCTTCAAAGGACAAGCTGACTGCTTTGTTAGAGGCTAATAAAGCTGGTGACTAAGTTGAAGCCAATGCTCATTATCACTCTGAAAATCCTAGGTCCCGTAAGAATTATACTAAGTCAGCTCGGTGCCTGTGGCTCAAGCGGCTAAGGCGCCAGCCATATACACCTGAGCTGGCGGGTTTGAATCCAGCCCGGACCCACCGAACAACAATGACGGCTGCAACCAAAAAATAGCCGGGCGATGTGGCAGGTGCCCGTAGTCCCAGCTACTTGGGAGGTGGAAGCAGGAGAACCGCTTGAGCTGAGGAGTTGGAGGTTGTTGTGAGCTGTGATGCCATGGCACTCTACCCAGGGCAACAGCTTTAGGCTCTGTCTCAAAGAAAAAAAAAAGAATCATACTAAATCTACTTTGTTTGTGCTGTATAAATAGAGAGACAGATTTTTTTTTTTTTTTTTTTTTTTTTTTGAAGTTTTTGTCTGGGGCCCGGTTTTATCCCGCCACCTCTGGTGTATGAGGCCAGCACCCTACTCATTGAGCCACATGCTTTTTTTATTTTTGAGACAGAGTCTGACTTTGTCACCCTCAGTAGAGTGCTATGCTGTCACAGCTCACAGCAACCTCCAACTCTTGGGCTTAAGTGATTCTCTTGCCTCAACCTCCCAAGTAGCTGCAACTACAGACGCCCGCCACAACGCTGGTCCATTTTGTTGTTGTCATTGTTGTTTGGCAGGTCTGGACCAGGTTTGAACTCGCCAGGTCCCATGTACGTGGCTGGCAGCCTAGCCACTGAGCTACAGGCACCTAGCTGGAAAGACAAAATCTTTATTTTTTCTTTGCAGTTTTTGGCCAGGACTGGGCTTGAACCTGCCACCTCTGGCATATGGTGACAGCGCCCTACTCCTCTGAGCCACAGGTGCTGCTTTTTTTTTTTTTTGAGACAGAATCTCAAGCTGTCCCCCTGGGTAGAGTGTCATGGCGTCACAGCTCACAGCAACCTCCAACCCTTGGGCTTAAGTGATTCTCTTGCCTCCGCCTCCCAAGCAGCTGGAACTAGAGGTGCCCACCTCAACGCCTGGCTATTTTTTGGTTGTGGTGGTTGTTGTTTGGCGGGCCTGGGCTGGATTACATCCTGCCAGCTCTGATGTATGTGGCTGGCTCCCTAGCTGCTTGAGCTACAGGCGCCAAGCCCGGAAAGACAAAATCTTAATGACAACCTATCTCTCTACATCATGGTTTACTGAATATTTTTAAGCTGTTGTAACCTACTTCTTAGAAAAAAAAGAGATCCCTTTTAAAAGGAATGCACCTGGTCACCCAAGAGTTCTAATGGAGATGTTACAGGGAGATAAATGTTTTCATGCCTGCTAACCCAACATCCATTTTGCAGCCCATGAATCAAAGAGTAATTTCAATCTTCAAGTCTTATAATTTAATAGATACATTGTCTAACTACCACAGATAGTGAATGATTCCTCTAATAGATCTAGGAAAAGTAAATTGAAAACCTTCCAGGAAGGAGTCACCATTCTAGATGCCATTAAGAACATTTGTGTGATTCATGGGAGGTCAAAAACACAACAGTAGCTGGAGTTTCGAAGATGTTCATTCCAACCTGACTTAAGTGAAGAAATTAACTGCAGATGTGTTAGAAATAGCAAGAGAACTAGAATTACAAGTGGAACCTGAAGATGTGACCAAATTGCTGCAGCCTCATCCAATTTTAATGGATAAGGAGTTGCTTCTTATGGATAAGCAAAGAAAATGGTTTCTTGATTAGGACTCTACTCCTGGTGAAGATGCTATGAACATTGTTGAAATGATAACAAAGGATTCAGAATGTTTCTAAACTTAATTGACAAAGCAGCGACAGGGTTTGATGAGATTTACTCCAATTTTGAAAGAAATTCTACTGTGGGTAATATTCTATCAAACAGCATTGTTTGGCATAGAGAATTCTTTCATGAAGAGAACAGTCAAGCAATGTAGAACACTTCCTTGTCTTACTTTAGGAAACTGCCACAGCCACACAAACTTTAGTAACCACCACCCTGATCAGCCAGCAGACATCAACACAAAGATAACTCACTTAAAGTCTCTAATGATTGTTCGCATCTTTTAGCAATATTTTTCCATTAAGATACATACAGTGGTTTAGACATAATGCTATTGCACATTTGTCAGACTATAGAACAGTGTAAACACTTCTGTATCACTATCATGATATTTGCTTTATTGTGGGCTGAAACCCAACTCACAACATCTCCAAGGTATGTCTGTATGTTATGTATTTGTTTGCTCAGTATCTATCTACTCCACTGGAATGTAAGCCTCAAGACCTCAAAAGGCAAAAGCACAGTCCCTATACCTAGAAGGGTGTATGATATAAAATGAGCAGAAGAATTTATCTAATCAATCACTCAATCTATGACATCTTGAAATTAGACTTTTCCTTACTGTTTACTCAGCAGTTCTTTGTTATACAAAGACTATATATTACTATCCTATCAAACATTAAAGATTTGATAATGGGTTCACTTGGGGAATTTTTGTCATAATTAGCTATTTTCTGCGCTGGCATATGTTGTAGCAGCACTCTTGGCACACAGAGCTCTCATGGTCTTGTCCAAAAATCTGGCCTGACTCAGTAATTTAAGGTTGGCCTAAAGTCTACTTTAGCAGTGTCTAGCTCTGTTTTTACACACCTGCACTGTGTAAACAATGCCAGAATATCATTCTTTCGGTTTCTCCCAGATCACCCAAATGATAGTGAGTGGAGGATGGCTTTACAGGGACCAGACTGTCTCCTGACTTCTTCTGGGCCAGGGCTGTGAAAAATCCGTTCCCAGTGTGGACAGTATCACGCCAAAGTGACACAGCAGTCAGAGGCCTGGTTCTAAGCCCAGTTCGCCAGCTGGATGGCCTGTTTGACCCCTCGGGGTTATCGAGAGGAACAAAGATTAGAGACCAGCAATTCCACCGCTTGCCGGGGTCTCACTTTCTGCATCTCCGCAAAGAATGAGGCCAGATTCCCGGAAGCCTCTCTACAGTTCCCAACCGAGCCCAGCCCGGACCCCGACACGCCCCCTTTCCGCCCGTGGCGCCGGAACTGGCCGATCCCGTCAGCCGCTGCGGGCAGCTCGCCGTCGCCATGGAAACGAAGGTAGCCAATGAGCATAGCTGCTGCAGCTCCGCTCCGACGCCCTGGCTTCGGTGGGGTCTGCTGGGCTCCGGCGGCCTTCTGTGGGCTCCGGTGAGCTCCCCGGCTGTTGATGACGATGCTGAAGGCCAAGATCCTCTTCGTGGGGCCCTGCGAGGTGAGGCTGGGCCTGGCGCCGCGGCGCTGGACGAGCGCGCCCCTCACTCCCAGTCTGGGCTTTGCGCCGGGAGGCCCCCAGCAGGCAGGAACCCGGGTGGGCGCCGCTGCCCTTACTGTCAGCCCTGCGCTTTCAAACCTTGTTCCCAGCGAACCCCATGTTACTCAGGCCCAAGGTAGTGAGTGGCCTCATTGGCACCAGAGACTAAGTCTCATGATTCTTTTGCCACTGGGATCATTGGTTGTGACTGTGTCTGTGGGACGAGAGGACCTAGAGGGAAGACTGGACTATTTATTGAATGGCCTCGGGACAGTTGGCTATTTGTGTGGTGGTGGTAATGGGGATTAAATCTACATGTGTGCTACGCACCGTGCACAAATAAAATTCAGATGGATTAAAGCTAAACGTGTAAAGAAAATAATGTACCAGTAATAAATGAATATCTCAACTTCAGCGAGCATCAAAATCATGTAGACGGAGATTGTGTTAAAACCCAAATTGCTAAGTCCCACTAGTTTTGATACAGTAGGTCTGGGAGTGGCCTGAGAGTGTACATTTGCTAATAACAGTGTCGGTTCGGTGATCACACGTCGAGAACCACTGCAGTAGATGGATGTATGGAAAGATATGGGGGCTTTTTTGTTGTTTGTTTTTGTTGTTGTTGTTTTGAGACAGAGTCTCACTTTGTCACCCTCGGTAAAGTGATGTGGCATCACAGCTCACCTCAAACTCTTTGGCTTACGCCGTTTTCTTGCCTCAGCCTCCCAAGTAGCTGCGACTACAGGGGCCCACCACAAAGCCCGGCTATATAAATGTTGTTGTTTTTGTTCAGTTGTCATTGTTGTATAGGTGGCCCGGGTCCGGTTTCGAACCTTCCAGCCTCGGTGTATGTGGCTGGCGCCCTACTCACTGAGCTACGGGCGCCAAGTGGAAAGATGTTTTTGACTTTGAGTTAGAAAGCTCTTTCTAAGCACAACACAAAAATGAAGAAGCCTTTAAAGAAATTACAGCGAAAGTAAAGCTTGGCATATTTGCAAAATAAATTACACAAAGAAAGGATTAATAGACTGCCTATACAAGGAGAGTTTAAAAATGAGTAAAGAAAAGAAAAACAATAGCAAATCAAGAAAAGGCTTAGCATACAGGAAATGAAATTGCCCACCAAGTATGAGAAAGTGCTCCCTCATAACCACAAGAACACAAATTAAAACAAGAAGATGGTACTTATTTGCCCATCACATTGGACAGGAAAAATTTAAGATTGATAATACACAGTGTTAAGATGAATGTAGGAAGATGAAAATTCTAAGACTGTTGGTGGAACTATAAACTGATAAGAGCTTTTGAAGACCACGTTATTAAAATGTGCATAGCATAGTGCAGGAATTACATTTCTGAGACTCTACTGTAACTAAGTGCTTCTCCATGTTTTCAATGGGTGATGCACAATATTGAACAGTTGGAAACAGCCCATCTCTAAGAGATTATCTAGGATGGTAAACTGAGGTACATTCTTTGGAAGACTGTGTAGCCATTAAACAAAATGAGGCCGCTTTGTGTGTACTAATGTGGAGAAATAGACAAGAACCAACAATATGTGTAGAATTACAAAAAGCAAAACAGGTGGAGATCTTTTTTAATTTATGGAAATTCTCAAATGTAGACAAAGGGAGAAAAATAATGACCTCTTGGTCCCTATCATCCACCTTCAGTGACAAAGTATGTTTATGCATATACATTTCTCCCCCTTCCTTTATTACTCTTCTAACTTACCAACCTTTCTGTTCCTTTAGCTTGCTTTTCTGTTCCTTTTCTGTCCTAGCACCTTTGACCTAGCGATTTCCTCTGCTGGCTGGCCTGTCATTTCAGTTTAAACTTCAACTCTTCAGCCTTCCTGACCCCCTCACCTCATTTCAAAGTTTTTAATTATATTACCCTGCCTTATTATCCAGCACTGTCACTACCTCACCTTTTTCTTATTTATTCAACAGCACCTTCCACAAAGTAGACACTGACAAATACCTTATATGCCTGAATCACCTAATCACTTAACACCTGACACAGTTTCCGAAATCCGTCATCTTTCCACTCATCTAAGGTGTTTTGGAAAAGCACTTTTTGAATTTACATATGACATTGTTCCTGGAAATGTATTCCAAGCCCCAGGAGTTGTTCCTATAACATCAGGCTTGTTGCTTTATCTGCTTATCCTAAAAATAAGTATTCATAATCTCTACAACATACCCAGTGTTATTTTTAAGTAATATTTAATTTGCGAAGACATAGCCTCAGGAGAAATTACTAAGGCAGGTTTGTGTACCCAACATCCCCTCTTTTTCTTTTTCATATTCTGTTGGTGGTCTCTACAAGCCTCCCAAATTGACATTGATTGAAGTTATTCTAGTCAAGCAGTTGCTGTTCAAAATAAAGTAGTTGAGGCTTGGTGCCCATGCTCAGTGGTTAGGGCACCAGCCACATACACTGAGGCAGGCGGGTTCAAACCTGGTCGGAACCTGCTAAACAACAATGACAACTGCAACAAAAAAATAGCCAGGCGTTGTGGCAGGCACCTGTAGTCCCAGATTCTCTGGAGGCTGAGGCAAGAGAATGGCTTAAGCTCAAGAGTTAGAGGTTGCTATGAGCTGTGACACTACAGCACTCTACCCAGGCTGACAACTTGAGACTCTGTCTCAAAAAATAACAAATAAATAAATAAATAAATAAATAAATAAAGTAGTTGAGAGAGTGGGTCATAATTAGAATTTTGTAAGGACTTATGTATAAAAGATTGCCTTTTTCCTAAAGAATAGTTTGGGGAGAAAAAAACTTGCGTTGGGAAGTATTTACTAGACAAATGATGCAAATATATATAAAAAACCTGAAAAACACATAATAGTTTTTAGCTTTGAGGAGGACAGATGGGTGATTTGGGTGGAGGACTTTCACTGTTTTGTTGATTTTTGTTGTTGTTGTTGTCATCAGATAAGGTGACTGAGAACCAGCCAGGGAAATCATTGTAGGTAAAGTCACCCAGCAGCAGAGGCAGCAGTGGAATTCCATGCTCCCTGGATACCAGACTGGGCCACTGCCCCCACACTAGAGCAAGGCAGTGACATCCCAATCAGAGAGACCCTTTTGTCCTGGGGATCTCAAGTGGCCATGATCTATATTCCATCACACTTACTACAAGGACAGCTATTGGGGGGTTCTTCTATGGTTTCCATTTCTGCTCTTCAACAAAGACCTTTATTTGCTTTCATTTTCAGAGTGGAAAAACTGTTTTGGCTAACTTTCTGACAGAATCTTCTGATATCACTGAATACAACCCAACCCAAGGAGTGAGGTAAGCCCTGACAAATTTGTGTCCCATAGAGTCCCCAGCTATTACCCACCTCCTACTTTTGGTGCTGTTAGCACTTCAAAAGTATAATGTTTCCTAATTATAGGTACTGCTGCTGTTGTTTTATTTTTAGGATTCTGGAATTTGAGAACCCACATGTTACCAGCAACAGCAAAGGCACAGGGTGTGAATTTGAACTATGGGACTGCGGCGGAGATACAAAGTATGTTTCCTTCAAAGAAGGTCTGCTTCATCAAATGGTGTAAAAATCAAATCACCTATCCACCAGACACCACAGAATTGGGCCTGCCATGTTTCCCAGCATGTATAAAGGGCTTGATAAATTCTTTGATGACATGTATTGCTTTATAAACTTTAGCAATTGGGTTATGATACAAAGAGGAGTCATCAACCAATTATTAATACTAAGATACTCTTTTTTTTTTTTTTTTTTGAGACGCCATGGGTAGAGTGCCGTGACGTCAGGGCTCACAGCAACCTCAAATTCTTAGGCTCAGGCAATTCTCTTACCTCAGCTTCCCAGTTAGCTGGGACTACAAGCACCCACCATAATGCCTGGCTAGTTTTTCCCTTTTTAGTAGAGCCAGGGTGTCACTCTTGCTCAGGCTGGTCTCGAATTTCTGAGCTCAGGTGATCCACCCACCTCAGCCTCCTAGAGTGCTGGGATTACAAGTGTGAGACACCGAGCCTGCTCTAAGATACTATAAAGTTGGCTCGGCGCCTATAGCTTGGTGGCTAGGGCATTAGCCACATACACCGGAGCTGGCGGGTTCGAATCCAGCCTGGGCCTGCCAAACAACAATGACAACTACAACCAAAAATAATCAGGCATTGTGGCGGGCGCCTATAGTCCCAGCTACTTGGGAGGCTGAGGCAAGAGAATCAAAGAGTTTGAGGTTGCTGTGAGCTGTGATGCCATAGCTCTCTACCGAGGGCAACATAGTGAGACTCCATCTCCAAAAAAAAAGATACTATAAAATCCACAGTTAGAAACAAAAATGATGTAAAATTTCCTGTGGCTTTTTTCTTTTTTTTTGAGGCATGTTCTTGTGTTCACAGACTAGAGTGCAGTATCATCATCATGGTTCACTGCAACCTCAAATAATCCTGCCTCAGTCTCCCAAGTAGCTGGGACTATAGACATGTGCCACCATACTCAGCTAATTTTTTGTAGAGATGGGGTCTTGCTATATTGCTAAGGCTGGTCTCAAACTCCTGGCCTCAAGTGATCCTTCCCACCTTGGCCTCCCAAATAGCTAGGATTATAGGCATAAACCTCCCTGCCTGGCCCTCTCTGGCTTTTTTCTGCCTTGCAGGTTTGAGTCCTGCTGGCCAGCCCTGATGAAGGATGCCCATGGAGTGGTGATCATCTTCAATGCCGACATCCCAAGCCACCGGAAGGAAATAGAAATGTGGTATTCCTGCTTTGTCCAGCAGCAGTTCTTACAGGATACTCAGTGTCTGTTAATTGCACACCACAAACCAGGCTCTGGAGGTGATAAAGGAAGACTGTCTTTGTGTAAGAAGGCTGGAATTTCTCTTACTTCTCTTGTCTTGAACATTTGAGGCACTTATACATTTCTATATGTCTTTGAAACCAGCAGGTATGTGCAGTTATTGAGCACCTACTGTGTCCTAGATATTTTTCTTTTTCTTCTCTTTTTTTTAACAACAGGGATAAGTTCTGAGAACTAGATATTTGTTTTTCTCACCATGTAAATCAGAATTGTCAGATTGCAAGGCCCACTGTACCATCCAGGCCAGGATACAGACACCTGAGAAGCAGGCAGTCACTCAGTGTGGGAAAAACCTGGTTTGGGCCATTCATTGGTACTGTTGGGGACATTCTTTCCTGACAGATCTTTTCTGAAGGATCACTCTCAATTCACATATGACACACATATTCCAGAGGTGACAAAGTGATCCTGAAAAACAACTCAGAAAATATTCAGAAACAAAATGAGAAGAAGAGAGAATCTATTCCTTTCTGGTTTAAGAACAAAGAGGATCTGGAAGTGGTCTGTAAAGTTTTTATTCTATCACCAGGTGACAGCATGGTGAAACTGCTCCCTATTCAGTTATGTCAAGCAAGACATAACTTTATTTGTGGACTTTAGAAAGTTAAAAGAATTGGCTTCTAGAAGTCTTAGATCACTGGGAGCTGGAAAGATCCCCTCAGTAAAACTCCAGGCCTAATTAACCTTATTTTCCTTTTTAAGCACCACCATTGAACAAGCTGAAGCTGGTGCACTCGAATCTTGAGGACGACCCTGAGGATATCCGGATGGAATTCATAAAGTATTTAAAAGGCATAATCAACTCCATGTCTGAGAGCAGAGACAGGGAGGAGATGTCAATTATCACCTAACCATCCTTCACTTGGGACTCCCACATTCCTTATAATATCAACATCTTTCCCATTGCACATCCGAAATCACATGCAGCTACTGATGTTTTCTTCTCCGCTATAGAAGAAATTTTCCTATCAGCTAGAAGATACTAGTAAGTCAGGGAGATGACTCATACCATCTATGCTCTGTCCTTAGTTCAACTGAGAAAAATCCTATCATTGGATTTCATTCTGAATTCCTGGCCCCAGACCATTCCAAAGCTGGAAATTTAAGAGTTTTCTTTTTCCACTTCACATATATGTAAAACTTGTGCCATTGTAACTGTCATAGCCCCATGATACAATAGTTTAATCCATGGGTATTGGTTTGAATGTGATAATTTTCATTCCTTGATTTACTCAACAAATACCAACTGGGTTGAGCATCTGCTATGTGTGCAGCACAGTTTTGGCTGCTGACCACATACAGCATAAATGAGAAAGACAAAAATCTTTGCCCTAATGGAGCTTTATTCTATTTTTCTAAATAATAGTAAGGTAGAGACAAATACTTAAGTACTACATACTGGATATGCAAAAAAAAAAAAAAGAAGAAGATTCTACACTTTCTATAACTGCTTTAAATCTCATGTTCCCCTGGGATACTTACAATGCTAAATGAAGGTATCGTTGACCTTCATTCATGGATTTTTTTATTTGGGAATTTGCCTACTCACTAAAATTTACTTTTAACCTCCAAATCAATACTTCTTTGTTATTTGCAAACAAGCACAGTGGCAAAAAATTTGAATTGCCCAATGCACACATTCCCATCTGAATGAAGTTAAACGGGAGTTCTGCCTTCTTGTTTCAGCTCTCATACTATAAACAAATGCTCTTTTCATGTTCTACTTTGTCACTTTTTTTGCTTTTTCTTGGTGATTTTACTGTTTCAAATGACCCCAAGGATAGTGCTGCAGTGCTATCTAGTTTCCCTAAGTGCAAACAGGCTGTGATGTGCCTTATGAAGAAAATATGTGTTTTATTTATTTTTTATTTTGGATTAATATAAGGGTACATACGATTGGGTTACATTGTTCACATTTGTTAGGTGGCATTCAACTTGTTGTTGAATCCTTTACCCAGGAGGTGTGCCACTCATCCCCCTTACTCGAAATTGTGTTTTTCATTCCTATGGACCTATAATTGTTCATCTGCTAATTTGAAATGAAAGTATCTGTTTTATATAATTTCATTCAAGTGTAACAGTGCTGTTGGCCATGAGTTCAATATAATGAATCAAAATATATTAAATAAAATGTCTTTAAAAAGAAATACATAAAACAAAGTTATGTATTGACCAGCTGATGGAAATGTGACAGAGACTCATAGAAATCAACCTTGTATTTGCTGTAGGAGCAAATGTTCATTATTTGCTAATTCAGTGTTCTTAGTGACTTTATAGAACGTAACTACTGTGAATAACAAGTATCAGCTATCTCCACCTCTTACAGTTTAAAGGTTTTCCCGTTAATTCTGTCTCTGGGATAAATATTTAATCAATTCACGGTTACAATCCACTTCTGCCTTCTCCCAAAGATGACATCAGAGTATCTGGAAAGTATGTGTGTCCTATTGAGATGGGACAGCTGTTCCAACATTAGGCACTCTGGTTACTCCCTGCTGGCCATGTCCTGAGAAGTCTAAGACTGTTGAGATTTGTGGCTTGGACTCTCCACACATTCCAGAACCCACAGTCCCCAGGTTCACTCTACTCCATCCCATCTGGGCCAAGGCATCTATTGAGAGTCACCAGTGTCCTCCTACCAATATCACATCTGTAAAGATCTTTTTTCCAAATAAAGTAACATTTGCAGGTCTCAGGGAATAGAGCTTGATATTTTAGGGGGGCATTATTCAGCCTACCATAGGCCTGGAGCCCACACCCCTGCTCCCCCACTGTCTTGTAGTAACTAGCAGATGATTCCACAAAGAAACATGGCTAGAGTGTCACCCTCAGACACTGAAACTAGTAAACCAATCACAACTATTGCAGGACAAAATTAATGGATATTTTAACATTTTTGAAGGGAAGACACCTAGAATATGGTTTGCAAGTATGTTGCACATAGAACTTACATCCTCTTTCTTTGAACCAAACAAATGACCAACTAGTATTCAGAAGCTCTATCTATTGTAAGAAAAGTATGACTTACATCATAACTCGAATGTCCATGCCTCAAAATTTATTCCAGGCAAAGCTGGAAATCATTTAGATGCCTTGTGGAACACTAGTTAAAACCCTTATGTCCATAAGGTAGTGTAATCTGCTGTCACACAGGGTAGATTTTGCTGGTGACTGAGGACATACAGCAGTTAATTAAAAAAAAAAAAAAAGTAGTACTCCTCTTAACCATTAAAAAGGTAACGATTTGTGTCACTTAAAAAAATTACTCTGGGCTCGGTACCTGTAGCTCAAGAGGCTAAGATGCTAGCCACATACACTGGAGCTGGAGGGTTCTATCCAGCCTGGGCCTGCCAAACAACAATGACAACTACAACCAAAAAATAGCTGGGCATTCTGGCAGGCACCTGTAATCTCAGCTACTTGGGAAGCTAAGGCAAGAGACTCACTTAAGCCCGAGAGTTTGAAGTTGCGTGAGCTGTGACGCCACGGCACTCTACCCAGGGCCACAGCTTGAGACTCTGTCTCAAAAAAAAAAAAGATTACTCTGAAATATGGCTCTTCTAGATCTTGATCTTGGAGAAGGTGACTGTGCCTTCCCCATCTAATTTTTGAGAGTTACATGAATGTCCTGGCCTTGGCTGATGGTTCCTCAATGACTGTACTCTTTTCTTAGGCAAGAAATGAATGGTTCCATGTCTTAAAAACCAAAATCAAAGATATTAAATAAATGAGGAGGGAGGAAACTTGAATGTTAAGAACAGATTACATATTTTTTATATCACTTCTCTAAACTACTTTATCGGTTAAATATATTTGTTATGGGCCATTTGCACTGAAGTTAAAAGCCAGTGGAAATGCTGTCTGTGCCAACTACTCCCACTTCCAAAGGAAAAGTTCTTGGTGCTTTGATGTGAGCGACACATCATTTATCTTTATGCACTGTACAGTTCACTCCTATCTTGGCTTTTTGATAGGCTAAATAGGCTTTTAAAATATGCATCCTCTAACAACTCAGTGTAGATTTATTCTTTCTCTCAGGCATAATAGATTTTAGACATTCAAAGTGTTATGAAAAATAAAAATCACCCATCTCTTTTACATTTACAGTGTTGCTAAAGTTTTGTGATAAGTGCTTTATTCCTAAAAAAAAATTCTCATTTCTTCTGTGTGACTTTAAAAAGCCCAGAAAACACCTAGTTAACCATATCATTTAATTAAATATTTTGGTCAGAGGAATAAAATGCTAATTTTATCGGAGTAAATGATGAACTTTGTTTCTACTCACAGAAACCTATTTCAAGTGCTTTTCAAGAATAGGTTTACCTTGCAAATCCAGCTAACTTGGAATTTATCACCCTTTTAGGGTGCAACTTAAAAGCAGGAAGTTGAGCTCTGTATTTTAAAAAATAGTGACGGTGGCTTTAAGATATCACTCATAAATGAGATGAAGAACACTGTAAATATGATTCTTCTCTATGAGGAGGAGGATAGTGGGAGACAGCAGGTGAGGTCAACTATACACGCCAGTCCAGGAGCACAGACTTCATTCTTTTAGCTCTTAAGAGCTGTAAGCCGTCCAGGGACAGATCACTCTGGGGAAGGTGTGGAAAACAGACTTAAGGAGCAGACGTCTGGAGTCAACGTTGGCATGAAAAGAAAGGTACTAATTCCGTAAGTACTTAGGAGGCAAAATTTGCGTTTGACGGGACAAGAAGAGAGGGCTTTTGTTCTTGGTGTGGCTGGCTTGTAACAGACTTCGCAGGAGGTAGCAGGTAATCGGTGACTACATTTCCCATAGTTCTAGAGGCAGCGTCCCAGCCGGCTGTGCGACGTTCGCTTTGGCTCTGTGCGTCAGTGAAATACGGACAGAGGGACGTGCTCTTTAACGTTGCTACATAACCAAATTTCACATTCATCCCTTTTCTAGGCCTTTCTCTGTTTGCTGGCGTCAGGGGCCCAATACCTGGGACTCACATCCTTGGCAAGTCCGGGATGTTACCGTTTGGGTGCCTTGTGACTGTAAGTGGCGTGCGCCTGGCACCTTTTGGGAAATGTAGTTTGGTTTGCCGGTGGACAGGACGCAGGGCCCGGGACACGTGGACGGCCTGATTCTGAAGCCGCAGGGGTGGGAGTGGTCCTGCGTGTGATCAGAGCTGGCGGAGCCATCAACCGTCGCAGAGCCGACGAACCTGCATATTTCTAGCCTGGCCCTTCTCGGTGGTAACCGGCTCGCCGCTGACAACTCTGAGAACTGAGAGTTCTGAGAACTGGAAGGGATCCAGGCCCCCGCCCTTAAAACCTAGTGGCTGCCGTTAGCATTCGCCACCGGCCACTGCAGGCGCAGTGGTCAGAGCGAGCGCGGGGACCCCAGCCTCGCTCGCCCTTGGAAGGCTGAGGATTTCTTGGCATCCTAGAAGAGCTCTTCCTGCATTACCTCCGTCTCTAAGCCCGGCTGGATGCGTGGGGGTCCCGGCCCCAGGGAGGTGCTCCGCCTCTGCGCCTGCACGGACCCGCGCCTACAGGCCTGGGGGTCCACCTCCCTCTGCTGGGGTCAGCTCCCTGGGAATGTTTTCGGCTGGAGTTTGGTGTAGTCTCAGAGTGGATCCTGGTGATGAAGGGTGGGTCCACAGAGTGGGTCAGAGCAGAGACTATATACCATCTGGCTCAGTCCTCCTCTGTTAGAAGAGGGATCTGCATGGCCCTGCCAACTCTGGTGTTGGCTCAATGAAACAGATTTCCAACTTTTGGCCTATTGAACACGTCAAAGGAATATACATTTCTGTTGTTTTAAACAACAACTACAACACACACATATGAAAAAGAAATAAATAAAAAAGGGATCCAAGGTCAGCGAATCAGTGATTGACCCCAAATAGAGGGTTCCCACCATAACTGCTAGCCTTTTTATTTCTAGCACAAAGCACAATGCTAGCACAGAACAGGTGGTCAAATGTTTAAGTGTCATTTCTTTTTTTTTTTTTTTTGAGACAGAGCCTCAAACTGTCATCACAGCTCACAGCAACCTTCAGCTAGTAGAGTGCTGTGGCATCACAGCTCACAGCAACCTCCAGCTCCTGGACTCAAGCAATTCTCCTGCCTCTGCCTCCCAAGTACCTGGGACAACAGGCACCTACCTCAGTGCCTGGCTATTTTTTGGTTGCAACCATCATTGTTTGGCAGGCTGGGCTGGATTTGAACCCCCAGCTCAGGTGTATGTGGCTGGTGCCTTAGCCACTTGAGCCACAGGTGCCGAGCCATGTCATTTCATTCTAAGGACAAACAGCTGAAGTACTTCAAATAAATTACAAGATTTTAAAACAAATTTTTAAAAAAGGAAAATGGACCTGTAGATGAAAAAACTTACTAGCCAAATGCAACCGTGTAGGCCTTAAATTCGGATCATTATTCTAACAGCCAGCTGTGAAATTTTTTTAAAATCAGAGATATGTGAACATTGATTAATGATATTAAGGAATTATTGTTTAAAATTTTTAGTTGTGATGATAATGCTTTGGGAGTTATGCTTTAAAAAAGAAAAAGAGCCTTAAGGACAATGCTACGGATTTTATGAATATCTGAGATTTGCTTCAGAAATATCCAGTGTGGCAGGACAGAAAGGAGCATGGAAAGAAAAGTGGCCAGGTGTTGATAATTGTTGGAGTTTGCCGTGGTACATGGAGATCACTAAACTATTCTCTCTACTATCATATATGTTCTCATTTTTAAAATGTAATGAGTAATTTACAGATGAGCCCTGTACTTAACAACAAAAACATTAAAAATATTATATTTATATATATATACACACATATATATTTATATTTGTGTTTGTTTTTTAGAGACAGAGTCTAACTTTGTTGCCCTTGGTAGAGTGCTATGTCGTCACAGCTCACAGCAATCTCCAGCTCTTGGGCTTAGGCTATTCTCTTGCCTCAGCCTCCTGAGTACCTGGGACTACAGGCGCCGACCACAATGCCCAGCTATTTTTTTGTTGCAGTTTGGCCAGGGCCAGGTTCGAACCTGCCACTCTCAGTATATGGGGCCTGTGTCCCACTCACTGAGCCACAGGCGCTGCCCAAAAATATTTTATTTATAAAAGAAAAGAAAATTTAAAGTGTAATTTTAATCCTTATCTGCTAAAGATACTTACTGAGTTATTTATTAGGGAAAAAAGCTATAATGTAGGGAGTTTACTTTAAAATATTCCACCAGGGCTGCGTGTGGTGAATCGCACCTATAATCCTAGCACTCTGGGAGGCTGAGGGGGGTAGCTCTTTTTTTGAGACAGTCTCAAACTACTGCCCTGAGTAGAGCGCTGTGGCATCACAGCTCACAGCAACCTCAAACTCTTGGGCTTAAGTGATTCTCTTGCCTCAGTCTCCCACGTAGCTGGGACTACAGGCACCTGCCACAATGCCTGGCTACTTTTTTGTTGTAATTGTCGTTGTTTTAGCTGGCCTGAGCCAGGTTTGAACCTGCCGGCCTCAGCCTTGGTGTATGTGGCCAGCACCCTATCCACTGAGCTACAGGTACTGCCAAGGAGGCGGGGGGTGGCTCTTTTGAGCTCAGAAGTTTGAGACCAGCCTAAGCAAGAGCGAGACTGCCTCTAAAAGTAGCCAAGCATGTCAGGGACAACTGTAGTCCCAGCTACTTGGGAGACTGAGGCAAGAAGATGGCTTGAGCCCAAGAGTTTGAGGGTGCAGTGAGCTATGACACCATGGCACTCTATCTAGGGCAACAAAGTCAGACCCTGTCTCAAAAAATATATATGAAATATGAATTTAGGCTCGGCGTCCGTACCGCAGTGTTTATGGTGCAGACCACATGCACGGAGGCTGGTGGGTTAGAACCCGGCCCCGGCCAGCTAAATAACAATGACAACTGGAACAAAAAATAGCTAGGCGTTGTGGCAGGCACCTGTAGTCCCAGCTACTTGGGAGGCTGAGGCAAGAGAATAGCTTAAGCCCAAGAGTTTGAGGTTGCTGTGAGCTGTGACACCACAGCCCTCTACCAAGGGTGACATAGTGAGACTCTGTCTCAAAAATATATATATATGAATAATTTAAAATAGGAATTTTTAAAATTTTTAAATAAAATATTCCACCAAAGGAAAAAGTGTGGGGTACAGAGGAAATACAAATGTTAGGAAATGAATTGTTATTGAAAGTGGGTGGTACGTATGTGAGAGTTCATTGTACTAATTTATTCTCTCTAATGGGATTGAAGATTTTCATAAACAAGGGTTCTTTTTAATTTTAGCAAATGTATGTCTTTCAGGAAGTTTCTGAAAAATAAAGGATCTCATGAGGAGTTTACCAGAAATTTAACCCTTCCATGCCTCAAGTGGGCCTACTTGGGGACTTTTTTACTCAAAAGTGGCCAGAGCCATGAGAAGGACTATGTCTTGGCCCCTGAGATCCCTCAAAAGCAAGACAGAATTCTGATGGTGAAGATGGATGAAGAGGACCGTTTGTGGGAGAGAGACCTGCTGCCCAGGAATCTTCTACCCAGCTGGGAGCTGGCCCAGGTTGGTACTTCAGACGGTTCTGATGATTCCAAATGTTCCTGGGAGGTTTGTTCTGTCCCAGTGGCTGAGGCTGGACAGGCATGGCCAGGAGCCCACCGGGGAGCTGCTGGTGCTGAGGCATTTCTGACCATCCTGCTGGAAACACCACCCAGATGGAAGGAGGTGGAATCTGTGTTGGAGGGTGGGAAAGAGAACTCAATGAAGGACAGCAGGTAGGAGAAGAGAAAACCAATTTGTGAAAATAGGTTAGACCCTCCAAAAGAAAATTAACTGCTGTTTTACCTTTGGATGATTTCTTAGTTTTTTGTTTTGTTTTCTTTTTTCTGGTTTTTGTTCTTCTCTGGATATGCCTCCTTAAATCATGATTTAAACCAGTCAATTTTTTAAATTATTCTCTACAGAAACAAAACTACATATTCTCCTTTCCTAATACAGAATGAAGGGCAGGTTTCATATGTCTTGCTGAGCTCCTCACCCCTGAAGCTCCTTATCTAGTATCTTCTTGGTACTTTTAGAGAAGTAAGGGCATTGAGGCTGTAAATTCTTCTCTTTTCTTTTCTTTTCTTTTCTTTTTTTTTTTTTTTTTTGAGACAGAGTCTCAAACTGTTGTCCTGGGTAAAGTGCCAGGGCATCATAGCTCACAGCAACCTCCAACCTCCAACTTGGGCTCACGCTATCCTCTTGCCTTAGGTTCTTTTTTTAAATATTTTTTAGACAGAGTCTCAAGCTGTCACCCTGGGTAGAGTGTTGTGGTGTAATAGCTCACAGCAACCTCCAGCTCAGGCTCAAGCAACCCTCTTGCCTCAGTTTTTCTATTTTTAGTAGAGATGGGGTCTCACTTTTGCTCAGGCTGGTCTGGAACTCGTGAGCTCAAACAATCCACCTGCGTTGGCCTTCCAGAGTGCTAGGATTACAGGCATGAGTCACCGTGGCCAGCCTGAAGGCTATAATTTCTATATACCTTCTTGCTAAAAGATGCTGTCAAAGGACCCTGAGGTTTGTAATCTTAACACCACATTCTTAGCAAATTTACTATCTCTGAAGACACAAGTCCAAAGTTTAAAAAAATTCTCAGCCTCAGCAGACATCTTGGCCTCAACTTCATGAGAGACCTGAGCTAAAAGCACCCAGCTCAGCTGCTCCCAAATTCCCAACCCTCAGAATCTGTGTGAGATAATGCATGTTTGTTGCTTTAAGCCACTAAGTTTTGGGATAATTTGTTACATTGCAATAGAAACTAATACAAATTGTCTAACAAAGAATTTGGGTACCGATTCCAGATTTTAGAAGCTGAGAAAGGGAATTTGGATTCAGAAATGATGGAATTTGATGGTTGTTTTGATGGCTTTTGAGAACAAATAGACAGAATATTTGAAATTAATTCTGATATTTAGGAAAAAATTCAGGTAAATGGTTATTATATCAATATATCCAAATCACATTTACCTTAAGTCAAAGGTACTTAGTTTCCTTTTATTTTTTTGTCAGTAGATTTAGTGGGTGCAAGTGACTTTTGTTACATAGATGAATTGAATAAGCTGAAGTCAGGGCTTCACTAGAATAGTGTACATTGTACCCAATAGGTAGATTTTTTTACCCCTCACCTCCCTCCTACCCTCCCCCTTCTTACTTTTCAATGTCCATCTTGCTGCTTTATGCATATATGTATATACACACACACATACTTACAGCATATATCCCTTGTTTAACTTCCACTTATAAGTGAAAATGTGCAGTGTTTGTTTTTCTATACCTGAGATAGTTTGTTTATTTAGGATTCTCCAGTTCCATCCAAGTTGCTGCAAAAGATATTATTTCATTCCTTTCACGGCTGCACAGTACTCCATGGTGTGTGTATACACCCCCACCCCTTTTTCTTTATCTACTCATCAGTTGATACTCACTGAGATTGATTTCTTATCATTGGACTTGTGAATTGTGCTGAGATAAACCTTCAGGTGCAGGTGTCTTTTTTTATAAAATGACTTTTCTGTGGGTAGATACCCAGTAGTGAAATTGCTAGATTGAATAGTAAGTCTACTTTTAGTTATTTGAAGAATTTCCATACAGTTTTCCACAGAGCTGATACTGATTTACATTACTACCAACAGTGTACAAACATTTCCTTTTTACTACATCTCAGCCAACATTATTGTTGTTTGACTTTTTAATAATGGCTATTCCAACTGGGATAAGGCAGCATCTCATTGTGGTCTTAATTTGCATTTCCCTGATGATTAGTGACGTTGGACTTTTTTTTCATGTGTTTGTTCGCCATTTGTCTATGTTCTTTTGAAAAAAAAAATGTTCATGTCTTTCACCCACTTTTTTGATGGGGTCATTTGTGTTTTCTTGATGATTTGTTTGAGTTCTTGGTAGATTCTGGATATTAGCTCTTTGTCAGATATGTAGTGAGTGAATATTTACTTCCATTCTGTAGGTTGTTTGTTTACTCTGTTGGTAAAAGCTACTTAGTTCTTTTTGTTTTGTTTTGTTTTTTTGGAAGCCTCAATCACACTCTATGGTATGTTCTTAACGTTGCCCAATGATGACATCCAACACAAAGGCCTTGAAGCTACTTAGTTTTTAAAACTAACTTTTTATTAACAGTTGAATCAAAATGTAATTTAGATTATCTCTGGGAAATAGAGATTTTTTTGTTTGTTTTGTTTTAGACAGAGTCTCACTCTGTGGTCCTAGGTAGAGTACAGTGATGTCATCTTAGCTCACAGCAATCTCAAACTCATAGGCTCGAGTAATCCTCCTGCCTTGGCCTCCTGAGTAGCCAGGATGATAGGCACCTGCCACTATATCTGGAACATTTTTTTATTTTTAGTAGATACAGGGTCTCGCTCTTGCTCAGGCTGGTCTCGAACTCCAGAATTCAAGCAAGCCACCTGCCTCGGCCTCCCAGAGTGCTAGGATTACAGAAGTGAGCCACTGCATCTGGCTAAAAATAGGGTATTGAAGGATTTCCCCCTTTGTACATATTTATAAGTATGTAACATTTAATTATTTTTGCAATGAATAGACATTGCTCTGTAATCAGAAAATAATTTTTAAAGAAATAAATTGGGGGAAAAGAAATCTAACAAGAAATTTTCTGAAGTGAAGAAAACACTAATCTCCTTTATTCCCTGTCAGGCTCCCAGTGTTCTTCATTGGCTCCAGAACAAGGAATTTTCTGGGGCAGATGTCACCTTCACAGTGAACACAGGAATCACCACAAATCAACAGCTTCAGGCAGTTGGAGACCCAGTTCAAATGTGAAGTGTTGGGAGCCCCACCCCTCCAAGCCAGTGGTAAGAGGCAGGAACCCTCAGAGACTTTATTTCTTTTTTCTGGGCCTTGCTGTGCTGAAAAGCTAGGCAGAACATCATGGCTTACAGATCTGTGCTGGAGCCAAGTGTCATCAGCAAACTAGCATGGGAGCGCTCAAGTCCAGAATACAGAGAAATACACTGAGGAGAATGTGGCCCTTTTCTCGTTTGCCCAGAGCTGTCTTAGCCACAGCTGAGGTATTTTATTCACTGACTGTGCCCTGTGCACAATATTTGCTCTTTCGAATTGTAATGTGGTATCTTCTTAGCCCAACTGCACTTCATAGCTGGTTCATGACATTTATTTATTTATTTATTTATTTATTTATTTTTGTGATGATGACCTTTATTGACAGTAACATCATGTCTTCATTTCTCCTTCATAAAGCCTGTCCGCAGCATTTGAAGGGAACCCTGTGAGAGACCAAGCCTGCCCCCATGTGTGGAGGTACTCCAGGGAGAAGCAGGGGGTTGGAGCATCAAGGGAAGGGACCCAAGGAGGTGTCCACTCCTATCCCAGATCCCACTGGAGATCCCATTCCTATCTTCAGCTGGCAACAGGAGGGGCAGGCCATGCTTCTATCTCTCCTTCAAGAGGAGTTGTCACCTCGCTGTTTCTGTTTCCTATAAATTGTCAGAGCTGGGTACATACATTCCTTTATAACTGAACTATAAACATTCATTGCAAAGCCAAATGAAAACACCACGGAGTTGCTGTTTTAGATTAGAAGGCCCATAGATGGGGCTCAAGGAACCAAGAGTTGACTCCACAGGTTTTGACATGCCCATGGCATGCCATATCAGCATCAGAGGCAACCCATGGCAACCTGCATCAGCTCTTCAGGTGACTGAAGAGCTACCACGCTGAAAGAACTGGCATATTGGACAACTTCTAACATCTATCACCATTGGTATCCATGTGGCCTAGAAATAGGGGGAGGCCAGAGGCAGAGTGACACTCATTTGGTACCTGCCAGAGCAGAGGGATGGGTTATTAAAGTATTGAAATGCTTCTGCTTTGTGCCAAGTGCCCTGTTAGCCACATCAGCCACGGGACAGCAAAAGGATGCAGGTCTTGGCTCCACTGATACTAGCTGTGCAGTCTTGATTCTTGGACAAGACCTTTAACTTCTCTGAGCCCCCCCAACCCAGCTTCCTCTTCTGCTTCTACCTGTATAGTTCCTCAGGTCTCAATCCACTGCTGCCTGGAGGGGTGCTTGTGAGCTTTGTAGCTACCTTCCTGCCTTCCTCCCCATCTTGAAGGGAGATGCCCCAGGACTTGACTCTAGTCAAAGGTCACTAGCTTTCCACTGCTGACCACACCCTCCTCCTGCAAGACCCAGAGCTTTTGTCGTCCTTGTAGACTCTGCCATGCTTCCCACATCACCCTATACCCTGCTTAAATCCCCTGCTTATTCCTTATCCCCTTGCCAGGTGTGTATAATCATAATTTGAGGGTTCCTTGTATATAGAAAATACAAATATGCCTAAAAAGCAAATGAACTCATAATCTGATTATATATTTAGTATTTAACCTGCTTAAAAAAGAAAAAAGTCTGATCAGCCTTGTTTTTTTATTATTACATGCCATAATTTGTTTAATTGATTCCTATGGTAGGCACAGGTTGGCCTTTTTTTGGACAGGAAAAACATCATATTTGGATTTTCTGTGTATAATTTCAGATGATAACATTATGGTTGAGAACAAGAAGTCCACCTCCAATCAGGAACTTCCTGAAAGATGATGATCCCATGAGTGACCTCAAGCAGACCCCTCTAGGGAAGCTCTGCTGGCATCAGGGCTGAGAAACACCTTAGAATGTTCCAATACCTTCTATCAGCATCAGAGGGCCTCTCTGAGAAGCTGAGCAGCTCCCATTCCCAAGAGAAGAATTTTGAGCAGGAGAGAGGAGAGAAGAACCATGAAGGAGATGACAGTGACCCGGCCTGCAGGCCAGGTAAGCCTCTTGTTCCATGTTGGAAACATACAAGCAGAAGATCTCATTGGTGTGACAGGAGTGACCACAATTTCTAAGCAGACCTAGCTGTTATACAGCATCCGAGAGTCCACACAGGAGAGAACACTCCCAACCCTGGAGCGTGAGCTCGTGGAAAGGCCTTGATTCTGCCAGACAGGTTGGATGTCACAGAGCAGGGGAGCTTCACATGGAAAGCAGCCCAGTAAGAGGGAGTGGGCAGATCAGTGAGGCCATCAGTGCCTGTGGATTGTGGGAAGGCCCTGCACCGGGATGAGTGTCTGAGCTATCAGAAAATCCATACCTGGGGGTTCAACGCCTATAGCTCAAACGGCTAAGGCACCAGCCACATATACCAGAGCTAGCAGGTTCAAATCCAGCCCAGGCCCGCCAAACAATGACAACTACAACCAAAAAATAGCCAGACATTGTGGCAGGTACCTATAGTCCCAGCTACTTGGGAGGCAGAGGCAAGAGAATCGCTTAAGCCCAGGAGTTTGAGGTTGCTGTGAGCTGTGAGGCCCTGACACTCTACCCAGGGTGACAGCTTGAGCCTCTATCTCAAAAAAAAAAAAAAAAAGAGAAAAGAAAAAAGAAAAGAAAAAAGAAAAGAAAAGAAAAGAAAAGAAAAGAAAAGAAAAGAAAAGAAAATCCATACCTGGGAGTGACCCCAAAAGGGAATACATATATAGGAGTTCCATGTTCATTCCCTGAAATATCTTGTTTGGAGCCTGCACTGAAAATTCTAGGCTGGGCTATGGCTTATCACCAGCCACTTGGTCCTCACATCAGCCACCTTAGTCCTCTCTTGGGCCACTTCTGCTCTTTTTTATTTTTATTTTTCCATAAATCAAGGTTGTTCCTTTATTTTGAACAAGTAAGCAGCATAAACAACTCAGAGTGTCCCTCTCCATGAGAGCTCTTCCTTCACACCATTCCCCACCCCAGGGTATAATTTTGGAAGAGAAGAGTGAATTCTCTCTGGCTAGCTGTGTTAGCTACTATGACACCTTTATTTAAGGCAGGTGTGGCATCACATCCAGAATGGGCATCTGAGGAGTTGCCTGTTTCGGGATACAATTTTCTTTCTTTCTTTCTTTCTTTTTTTTTGTTTTCTTTTTCTTTTTTGAGACAGAGTTTCAGGCTGTTGCCCAGGTAGAATGCCAGGGCATCACAGCTCACAGCAACCTCCAACTCCTGGGCTCAAGCGATTCTCTTGCCTCAGCCTCCCAGGTAGCTGGCACTACAGGTGCCTGCCACAATGCCCAGCTATTTTTTTTGTTGTTGTAATTGTCGTTATTTTAGCTGGCCCAGGCTCAATTCGAACCTGCCAGCCTCAGTGTATGTGGCCGGCACCCTACTGTCTGAGCTACAGGCACAGCCATGGGATACAATTTTCCTGTGTGTTTGAGATGAATGCTGTGCTAACACTAAACTATTGAACTGCTACTCTTGATTGAATAAGAAAAAATAAAAGTGACTTGTTTACATGTCCAAGTTGTGCCCATGTAAAAACCAGTTTTAGAGTTCTTTTCATTAAAAAAAATATTCTGGGCTCAAGCAGCTAAGGTGCCAGCCACATACACCAGAGCTGGCAGGTTCGAATCCAGCCTAGGCCTGCCAAATAACAATGACAACTGCAACCAAAAAATAGCCGGGCGTTGTAGCAGGTGCCCGTAGTCCCAGCTACTTGGGAGACTGAGACAAGAGAATCGCTTAAGCCCAGGAGTGGAGGTTGCTGTGAGCTGTGACTCCAGGGCACTGGGACAGCTTAAGGCTCTGTCTCAAAAAAAAAAAAAATCTGATCAAAAATCTTGCAAAAGAAAGATAATTTAGCCTTGAGTCTACCATATAAAAGTAAAAAGAAAATTATTTCTTTTCTGCTCAGGTATCGTGTTTAGAATCTTCACAAGGCACAATTTAGTTCCCAGGGTGCACTCTATGCTGTCTGTGCCAGCAATTTCACATACTGTTCCTGGGCATCAAAATAGTCAGTGGGACAGTTGTATGCTGCCCACACCAGTTCTCCCACAAACAGCCGTGTGGCCTTCACTGTTTTTTCCTTTCTCACATTTTTTGGCACCCTCTGTGTATATATACATTTTCCCCATTAATCAGAGTTCTCTAAAACAGATGTGGGAATCTCCCCCGGGTGTAGTTTTCAGGCGGAGAACCTGAAACAGGTAGAAGTGGTATCAGGTGGCCCCCGCCCCCCATCGGCTCCGCAGCAGCAATGCCACTGTTGGCCACAGGAGGGGGGTGTTTGCTCACTAATGTCGGCTCCAAACCAGCTGGAAGCTGCATCCCAACGAAGTCAGCCCTCGGTTATGGCTAAATCTCCTCTCTGCACTCTGGAAAACCTTGGTTCATGAGGCAGGGAAAAAAAAAAAAAAAAACCACAGAACTCATGTGCCCACTCTTTACTACATCTGCCCGAATTTGATGAATCTTTGGCTAGATCTCCATGTCACAACCTTGTGGTACTCAGGCCATTCCCCCCAATTAACACTCTTCATTGGTTACCCATCATTTCCCAGGCCCAAGATTGAACTCCTCGTTAGGCCTGTTGGGCCCTGAACACCCTAAGCCCTCTTCCCACCCCCTCCCCTGCCACCCTCCACCTCAGCAATTCGATTTTCAGACAATACTGGGCTCTTGTCAGCTGTGATCAACCCTGCTCTGCCAGCAGCAGACCTTCCTGCATACTTTTCTGGAAAGATTTTCCCAGCATTTCCCAAGGTTTGCAGAAGTCTTGTTCAACTGCAAGAGTCTGGGCTATTTAATTCTTCATGGGGCCCAGAAATTCCCCTTTCAAAACACTTAGCACACTGGTCAGGTGCAGTGGCTCACACTTGTAATCCTAGTATTCTGGTAGGTCAAGGTGGGTAGATCATGTGAGCTCAAGAGTTTGAGACCAGCCTTTGCCAAAGTGAGACCCTGTCTCTACTAAAAATAGAAAAATTAGCCGGATGTTGTGGTGGATGCCTGTAGTCCTAGCTACTCGGGAGGCTCAGACAAGGGGATTGCTTGAGGCCAAGAGTTTGAGGTTGAAAAAAAAATAAAAAATAAAAATAAAAAAAGAGTTTGAGGTTGCTGTGAACTAGGACTCCACAGCACTCTACCCAGGACACAAAGTGAGACTCTGTCTCAAAAAAACAAACAAAAAAACCACTTAGCATACTGGATTGGAATGGAAGTTTCGTGAGGTGAGGACCATGTCAACCTTGTTCACTCATGTTCCCAGCACCTCAGCACAGTGCCCAGCATTTCACAGGGCTCAGTAAAGATGTACTAAATGGGTGAGTGAATGAATGAATGAATGAATGAGTGTGCCTTTTCTTGTTCCTCGAGGTAGAGTCTACAGGCCAGTGCATTTCTTTCATTCTCGTCCCTCTCAGGTCACCAGGTACTTCTCATGGTCTCCTGCATCTTTGGAAACATATTCCAAGGAATAGCACTGCTGAAGGATCAGGTCTCTCCCTTGTGATAGAAAGAAATGGGATTTGGGATGAGACAGACCAGGCTTCTAGTACTGGCTCAGTACTAACTAGCTGGGCATGAACCTTATGTTCTGTTTTCAAAGGGAGGATGATGGTGCTGGGCTTGCAGGTTGCTATGAGAAAGCACATGGCAGTCTGTCACATGGGGCAGTCATTTCCTCCACCGTCTCAGCACTCCCGCCGAAGCCCCCTCTGGAACACTGAGACACAGACACTCCTGTAATCTCAAGGTTGCTACTGCTAGTCCCCTGATCCCCCTCTGTCCTTCCCAAGTTTGCCCAAGCCACTTGTTGCTGACACCTCCTCCTTCCCTGTCCTGTATCCCCAGCACAAAGGGTGGTGTCAGGCAGAGCAGAGTAGCTGTTCCAAAGACTTTTTTTTTTTTTTTTTTTTCAGAGACAGTCTCATTTTGTAGCCCTGGGTAGAGTGCCGCGGTGTCACACAGCTCAGCAACCTCCAGCTCTTGGGCTTAGGCAATTCTCTTGCTCAGCCTCCCAAGTAGCTGGGACTACAGGCGTCTGCCATAGTGCCCAGCTATTTTTTTGTTGCAGTTTGGACAGAGCTGGGCTTGAACCCACTACCTTTGGTATATGGGGCCAATGCCCTACTCACTGAGCCATAGGTGCCACCCTGTTCCAAAGACATTTGTGACACGAATGAAGGAATGAACAAATCAGCCACAGCACCATCCCCTGGAGCATGTTTGCTAGTAGTCACCAGCCTCTTGATGGACAGGTGGCCTCCTGACCATTGCAAAGCACACATAGGGACACAGATGCCAGGACACCCCCAAAAGGCCAAGACCAGGGACAGAAAAAGAGATTCTAGACTTTATGCAGAACAAAGAGGAAGGGAGCAGGAAAATGAACAAAATGTGTAGCACCCTGGGGTAAGGAAGCTTTGAGAAACGCATCTGTCGCACAGCATTAGGTGTCCCTGCAAGTGGACCCCAAAGATCACATGTGCCTGGTGACATGTCATCTGAGCAAGCTTTCTCCCAAAGAGCATCTGCATTCCTTACAGCCATTACCAGTGCCGAAAGCACAAATTCCAACAAAACTTGTTTCTAAATTCATCTCTTTCATTATGTTTTTCTCTTATGGGAACATTTTATGTCACATGTACAATAAGGCCTCTTTGACAATCCTCCTCCAGCCCCCCTGTGGTCTCCGGTGCGTCATGAGATCAGATCACCCCCAGAGCTTCGTCATCTGTGGCAAGCACCCGCCCTCTCTCCAGTCGGAACATTCAGCTGATGAATAAGGGCTGATTTCTCCTCAAATGATCACTACCCCAATTCGTTACATTCAAAACATCTTACTCAGACTGGTCTGATGAGGGGTGAGGTTGTGCCTTCTGAGAATATCAGTCCATTCACTGGGGATGTGCGTTCTCTCCTGCATGATGCTTTTAAGTATGAGCTCTGACGTAGGCTCCACTCTATTCTGTGCTGCATCCACCCCTGCGATTTTCTCATCTCTAATAACTGCTCACTTCCATGGGAGGATTTTCCTCCATTGCTGCCATTCATAGGGAGTCTCTCTAGTATGAATTATGAGATGAATGGAAATTTTCCTCATTCATATTATTCAAAGCTTTCCTCTGCTCTGTGAATTTGATATTCTGCCAGAATCCTATCCAAATGTTTGGCCATGTGTATCATTCCAGTAGAACAGGATTGGGCTTAGATTCGGCTGTTTCCCCAAAGTGATTGATATTTTCTTCATCATAACTTCTCTCCATATCCTGGCCTCTGAGGAGCAGCTGTCTCTCCAAGTCAGTCCCCAACCACTGCACCTTGGCGGGAGGGCTGATCCTTTGTGTTAAAAATGTGTCCTTGGCCCTGGCCTCATGCTATGATGACACTGTAGGAAATGAGAGTGTCATTGGCCCCCATTTCTGAGAAACAAATTTCTGGGAGTGTTCACAGACACCTTGGTCCCTGCCTTTTCCTCTTGCTGATTACAGCAGCAAGAAAAAGAGAGCACTGGAGGAGCCCTTCAGTTCACAAGGCAGCGATGAGCTAGCACTTTCCTGGGCATCCATGGTCTTTGCTCATGGTGCGCTACCCTCCCCATCACTCCAAATTCTGCCCATCGTCTAAGCCTGGCCCAAGTCCACCTCTTTCCTGAAGCCTTCCTAGAACCCACGAGCCTTGCAGTTCAGCTCCCTGTACTTCTCTGAGAACTCACTGCCTGTGAAACACATTTAACACTGGCGTGCTTCATCATCTTTTTATGCCTTTATCTTCTCAGATGGACTTAAAGCTTTTTGAGGAAGAACCACATCTGTCCTTTGGATTCTCCGTGGCACCTTTGAACACTGAAACACTCAGGAACTCTGGATTGATTCTGACGCTGCAGTCTAAGCAGATGGGTTTGTGATTAGGGAATTTGCCTTTGACTGAAGATGAAGCCCATCTTCTCTGGGACAGTTATTGGTCATTGTCTTCAAGGTCATACAGGGAGGATGATCTTGTATGTATTGCCTCACCTTCCTCCCCAGCCCCTGCCTACTACTTACTGGACAGTGCAGCCAGATTAGCCTTGATGAGAGTAAGGTGGCAGGTGCTTTGTCCCCCATTCCTCAGCTCTGCCCAACAGGTGTTGCTAGTTGCCATGCATTGCGCTAGGGCCCTAGGAGGGACCTGGGGTGGGGTAGGCAGGGAACAAGCACGAAATCAAAATTGCTGCAGAGCTGTGTTCACAATGTCCTGATTAAGTACAATTGGCTCAGGGACCACCCTTGATGTGAACCTGGAGCTCTTTGAAGTCAAGGCCTGTGTCTTAGGCCTATCTCTGTTTTCACAGTGCCCGACTTAACATCTGGCATATAGTACATATTCAACAGTATTTACTGAGTGAATAATGCATCACAGTTGCCAAGCAACCAAAGAGTTCATAGAGGTAACAAGGAGAACAGATGTTAGTGACTGTACTGGAATGTTCCACCTGTGCCTTGGCTACCCCCAGTGAACTCCTTATCCTGCTGGTATGCAGTTAAGTTCTGGGTCCCAAGCACAAAGTACAGAAAAGGCCCCCAAATACTATCTACTCTGAAAAAAAATTAGGGACAAATTCTGTATCTAACTCCAGAGTTTTATATAGCCTTAGAGCTCTCTTCTGACTTGCTTTAAAAGCTAGTAAGTTAAGTATGTTCATGGATGAGCTAGTGAGAACCTTAGTGTTGGCACTGCCTGTAAGAACTACATTCCCAAAGGACCTGGGTCTTCCTCCACGCAGCTGGACCTTGACTTCGTCAACATGTCATTAGGTCATTGAGTAATCAGAATGAAAAAAGTCCCTTTATCTGCCACATCTTTATCTGCTTAGGACTATGTGCCTACCTAGTCCTCTCTGGGCCACTGGGGACAGCCAGCCACCAGCTTGTGTACTCCAGTCTCAGAAGCTTACAGCTGGAGTGTCATTTACAGTGAGACTCCAGAATGATCTCCCATGTCACTGCTCTATTCACTCCTCTATCCAGATTGGATAAGAAATTGCAAAACAAGTAGAAGAGACAGAAAGGGTTAACCAGTGAAGCTATTAGAGAAGCAGAGGACTGGAGGGCTAATGACCCTAAATGAGGCACTCATGGGGATGGCAAAGGCTGTTCAAAGAGGAGGATAGGCTGCTAGGAAATTGTTCAAGAAACTGGGTCTAGATGGAAAGCTGTAAAGACAAGACACTCCATTATCCCATATCTCACTCCCACCTTAGAGGACACCAGTAAAGTCCCCATCTAGGAGCCAAGACAGCATGTTGACATTCCATAACTGGGTCTCATCACTGGGCCTCTGACTCCTCTGACTCTACCAATAACATTACTGAGTGCCAACTGGTGCCAAGTGCTTCACATGCAGAATCTCATTTAATCCTCCCAACGACCCATTGAAATAAGTGTGTCTGTATCCTCACCTTACAAATGAAAGAAATAAGACTAGAGAGGCTAAATAACTTGCCCAAGGTCATGCAACTAATCAGTAGGGGAGCAGGGATTCAAATCCAGGTTTTCCCATTACTCATGCTTTTATACATTCTAGTTTTTCCATTGCAGGATTTTTAATTCCATTTGCTGGGATAACCAGCCTGTTTTCCGTGTTGTGTGGCCATCTCAAATAGTTCTGCTTCTACAGTCCCTTCTTCAGCCTGTCAAAGCCACACATACACACAAAAGAAAGATTTCTAAGAGACCAATTCTGGCAGGTAAGGAAGACTTCCAATCCCTATTAAAGCTATGTTCATGAGAGACGCCAAACTTTCTACTAGCAGTCACTGGAACTTCTGCTGTGGAAATCTGAGATTATTGAGTCAAAGAAGACTTAAGAATCTGCAGTTATGCTCTCAGTTCTGTAAGTCAGGTATTACAATTCATTTCTGCTCCACTGTGTCTGGGCTTTAACTGGAGGAGCTGTTAACAGCCAGAGATGGCTGGGATGCTCCAACTAGAGCTCTGCACCTAGGGCCTTGGTTCTCTTTGCCAGCTGCATTCTTCAACTTCTTTCCTTGTGGCATCCACTGGGGCTGAAATGTCCAAAACGACTTCTTCACTCATGGATTCTTCCATGTGGCCTCTCTCTCCAGCAAAGCAGCTTTGACTTCTTGTGTAGGTATCAGGGCCCTAGGAGTCCTCTGCCAATGCTCCGCCCCAACAGCCTTTTCTGTGGGAACTGCTGCCAAGCAGCTGTGTCCTACCTCCTAAGGCTGCCTCTGTGCCCCTCCCTGCCCTGACGTACAGTTCATTGGACCAGTCTCCACTGTGGGCTGGCCAATGATTCTTAAAGGCATCTGAATTGTGGCCCTCTAGGCCACAGTAGGCACAGACATGTCTACTTTTGGAAATTTGAACCAGAAAATCCGATAGTGTAGGTAGAAGGTAGGTGGGTCCTAGATGGACTAATGTGTTGGCCAAAATCACTCTGAAGAAGAAACTTGGAAATTGAAGAAAAACTAAAATAAGTTTTGACATGGAGAAAAATCCACTCATGGTGAATTTTCAACAAAAAATAAGCTTTTTTTTTTTTTTTTTTTGTCAATAGGATAAAGGAAGGAATGACAGAGCAGCACTGGGGCCCCGTGAAGGCAGAGGGAGCCAGCCTAAGAGCTGTTGTCCTGCCCATGGCTCACCAGGCTTGGCCTCACATGTGTGTCACTGCAGCCAGCTTGTTACTTGTTCCCTTTGCAGTCATTTGGCTTAGAAGTGAGCATGTGACTTAGTTCTGCCAATAAAATTTACAGGGAAATTACTGGGACCATCTGGAGACCAAGGGGAAAGCCAACATCTGAGGATGGCAGAGTGAACAGACAAAAAGAGCCTGAGCCCTGGGGGCACCTATGGCTCAAAGGAGTAGGACACCAGCCCCATATGCTGGGTTCAAACCCAGCTCCGACCAAAAACTGCAAAAAAAGAAAACAATTTGGGCAGCACCTGTGGCTCAAGCAGTAGGGTGCCGGCTCCATTTACTGGATGTGACAGGTTCAAACCCGGCCCCAGCCAAAAACTGCGGGGAAAAAAAAAAAAAAAGAGCCTGAGCCCTTAGTGACATTGTTGAGCCATCATACCTATCCTGGAAGTCGCCTACTTCCAGTGATATGTTATTGATACATAAATCAAGTTTTATTTTTTTTTAAGTCGGAGTCTATGTTGCCTTTGGTAGAGTGCTGTGGCATCACAGCTCACAGCAACCTCAACCTCAAACTCTTGGGCTTAAATAATTCTCTTGCCTCAGCCTCCCAAGTAGCTGAGACTACGGGCACCTGCCACAACACCTGGCTAATTTTTTGTTGTAGTTGTCACTTATTGGGCAAGCCCAGACTGGATTCAAACCCACTAACTCCAGTGTATGTGGCTGGGCTGGCACGCTAGCCACTGAGCTACAGGCACTGAGCCTCAAGGGTCTTTTTTTTGTTTTCTAAGCAGATTTCTGCTACTTGCAGCTTAAAGCATTCCTCACTTCTTCTCTGTCA
Organism: Loris lydekkerianus; assembly: GCA_963574355.1. Taxonomy (NCBI): domain Eukaryota; kingdom Metazoa; phylum Chordata; class Mammalia; order Primates; family Lorisidae; genus Loris; species Loris lydekkerianus. The sequence goes on along the minus strand of CAUYPK010085227.1, from coordinate 6,922 downwards.
TCAACTCCTTAGAGCCCTGTGGCTCTTGTTATAGCTCCAAATGGGAAATCAGCCCAAGAATAAACATTAGAAATGTTGCTCATATGGTAGAAAATAAAAATCAGGATTTGTCACAGCCTACAGAGCAATCCCAGATCTTGGTCCCCTCCTCCAGGCTACAGGACACAGACAAGGAAAGAAAGAGCAAGTTCCAGACATATGAGCATGTCTTCTCAAATGGGGCTCAGTGACGGATTTCAGGAAGTTTGGTGGGGGTTGTAATGCCTGAGGTGCAGAGCCTAAGCCAGAGCCAGGAAGCCACAGAAGGCACATGGAGGGAGTAGCAGGTTGGGATGGGCAGACAGCAGGTGGGTCTGACAAATTCTCAAGAAAGAAGCTAGTGTCCACAGCTGGATTTTATGAGTTTCACATACTAATTGGAAGAAGTTTATGGCTGACACTAAACTGGTGGAAAACTAGGCCTTTTGGTTACTCGCCAGCCAACCTTAGTGATGTTTCAGATCCTCTTGGGAATAAATTGGCCTGAATTGTGGCCCTCTATTGCCATCCCATGCAAAGGCACTCCCCATTTTGTCTAGTCATTGTCTCTCCACCTCTCCTCTCTTCTACCTTTTTTTCCTGGCTTCTGTAAGCAAAGCCAGGAGCCAGAAATACTAGCTCAATTACAGAGTTAATATAGTGGGAAGCAAAGATGTATTCTGAAGACTTAGAATGCCTGTCTAAGTTGAAGAGTGAGCTGATTGGTAGAACAGAAGCAATCAGTTGATGGAGGCTGGAGAAAGCTTTCTTCTGATTCAACTTTCATGTGTGGTGCCTGTGTGTGTGTGTGTGTGTGTGTGTGTGTGTGTGTGTCTTCAATGTAATAAATGTGCCCAATCCTTCCTTTGGGAAATGAGATGATGAACTCAAAAGAGTTCTAGCCCTTCCTCTTTTACCTTTCTGTTTTTAAAAATATAAAACAAAAAATAATCTGGCATCCTCCCATTGTATCTTACAAATGCAAATTATTTCACTCACCCCATTTCCTATGTCAGAAAAATCTTTGGCAGTGTGGAGATGTGGCCCATAGAAGTTTATCAAATTTATGGGGCCAGATTATTCTACTGAGCCTAACTCTCAATGCAGTCCTCACACACAAAGGCCAAAACTAGTGTCACGCTGATGTTTGCCTATCTTACTACTTCATTTGACAGAAATGTATTGAATACCTAATTGGATAAAATTACATCTGTAAAAGGACTAAGGGACTAATCGTATGACATAATCAGAAAAAGGAATGAATACTTTCTTTTGTGATGAAAGAAGCAGAAAAGTTTGAACTCCTACTTTGATGGTATTAATGCTTTAATATGATACTTAATAAACCAGGAATTTCCCCCCAGAAAGTTTCCCTGTGCATCACTAAGGATTTTCTGAAGTCCAAAAAGGAAAATAACTGAAGGCTTTTCCCTGTTCTTCATCATAGAGATTTGTCTCCAGTATGAATTAGCCTGATTACTGACGAAAGCTCTCCCACAGTCCTTATAAGAGCAGTTCTTTCTTGTGAATTCTCCAGTGATGAAAAAGTGCTAAGCTATCCCCAAGTGATTTTCCACATTGATTATACTCATAATCATCTCTCCAGAATGAATGATCTAATGTTCAGTATGCCCCACACTTCCCCTAGATAGTTTTCCATATTCATTGCATATGACCAATTTAAGTTCCAAATGAATTAGCTGATATTGTCTAAGGATAGAACTCTGATTGAAGGTTCTTCCTCACCCATTATATTCAGGGACTCTCTCTGCTATGAAATCCCAGATGTCTAATTAGCTCTGAGCACCATCCAAAAGCATTTTTATATCTATTACGTACATAAGGTTTTTCTCCAGCGTGAATTCTCTGACGTTGAATGAGCTTTACTTTCCTGAAAGCCCTGGCACATTTATGCATTTGTATACTTTCTATTGCATGTGAATTAACTGATGCCGTGTTGGAATGCTGATAATGCCTACCCCATCCCCTGGGATTCTCTCCAAGATGAATGTTACAATGTTCAATAGGATGGGAGCTCCAGGGAAATTGCCTTGTATTCATAACAGTCAGAGATATTCTCTCTAATACGAATATTGTAACATCAAATAAATTCTAAATTCTGTACCAAGCCTTGGCCATATATATCTTATTTGGGGTTTTTCTCACTTCTAAAATAATGCAAATTGAAATCAAGTTTTTTCCATATTCATCCCACACATGGATGAGGTCCCTAAAATGGTTCTCTGGGATGTCTCCACATTCACAGACCTCTCCAAATCAGGGACCTGGTCAGCAGCCCACAGGGATCATCTCATTATATCCATCTGTGATTCTGATGCACAGAGTTCCTGCTTTGGAGTCAGCCCATTGATTGTTCATGGTCCCTGTCCCACAGTATGAAATCAAAGAAAATGTCAATATCAGCTGCTTTTTTTTTTTAAAGAGTGTCACATTGTTGCCTTTGGTGGAGTTCCATGGCATCATAGTTCACAGAAGCCTCAAACTTTTGAGCTCAAGTGATTCTCTTCCTCAGCCTCCCAAGTAGCTGGGACTACAGGTGCCTGCCAAATGCCTGGTTATTTTTAGAGATGGGGGTCTCGTTCTTGCTCAGGTTGGTCTCAAATTCCTGAGCTCAAGTGATTCTCCTGCTTCAGCCTACTAAATTGATAGGATTATAGGCATGAGACACTGTACCTGGCAGCTGCGCTGTCTTGAAGAAGAAAAATTTTTGGACTGAGAATGAAAGATTTTGGAAGAAAGTTTAAGGATAAGAAGCTTTTGAGCAAATATATAAAATGATGAATGTGACAGACTACTGGTTATGTTTTTAATATATTTTTTCTTTCTTAATGAACCCAATCTTGGTTATGGTGAGAATGTGCCCCCTAAAAAACACCATCTCTAGTGACAGGGAAGGAGCATGGGAGTTGCAAGGAGGCTGTTCCTTGCTCTGGATGCTGGTCAGATGGGTATGTTCATCTTGAGAAAATCCGTCAGATCAATTACACAGGATTTGTGTACTTTATACTGTGAAAGTTAAAAAAAACCCCAAAACCTTCCCTCCTCATGGACAGTCCCTATGGGACAGTTCCGGCAAAAGAGACAGAAGCAAATTTGGGCTTCCAAGAAAACTTGTGAAAGGAAGCAGCCTCTGAACCTTGTCCCTACCTGCCCCCCTTCTTCCTGCCTGGTCCTGGAGATGACCCCTGAAGGTGAAGCAGCCATCCTGTGACCAGGGGGAAGAGGGCCATGTGCAAAAGATGGCACAGTGACCCTAAGAAAGGCCTCTTATATTTTATTTTCTACTTATTTTTCCCTTTCTTGATTTGCAAAAGTTTTGTATTTATTGAAGATCATAGTTCTTTATATGTCAAATCTGGTGCAGATATCTTTCCGAATTTGTTATTTGTCTTTCAAGTTCGTTTGTATTTTTAAATAGATCAGAGTTTACTATGTACATTTTCATTTTATGGTTTCTGAATTGTGTATGTTTATACTTTTACCACTCCATAATTATTAACATGTTAACATTTTGTAGCAGTGTTCTTTTTTTTTTGTTTTTTTGACAGAGTCTCACTTTGTTGTCCCCAGGTTAGATAGAGTGTCTTGGCATCCTAGCTTACAGCAACTTCAAACTTCTAGGTTCAAGTGATCCTCTTGCTTCCACCTCCTGAGTAGCAGGGACTACAGGCACCCGCCACAACACTTGGCTAGTTTTTCTATTTTTAGTAGACACAGGGTCTCACTCTTGCTTGGGTTGGTCTTCCACTCCTGAGCTCAAGCAATCTACGCACCTTGGCCTCCCAGAGTGCTAGGATTATAGGTATGAAACAAACCTTAACAAATGCAGAAGAATTGAAATCATACAGAGTGTGATCTCTGACCATAATGGAATCAAACTAGAAATCAGTAACAGAAAATAGCAGGAAAAAAGTCTCCAAACACATAGACATTAAATAATACACACTTTAATTCATGAGTTAAGTAGGAAGTCTCTATAGAACACTTGAGATGCTAAGAAAAAAAAAAAGGAAATCTCAAGGTAATTTTTTTTTTGGCCAGGGCTGGGTTTGAACCTGCCACCTCTGGCATATGGGGCTGGCACCCTACTCATTTGAGCCACAGGCACCGCTGTCAAGATAAATTTTAAAATCACATTGAACTAGGGTGGCACCTATAGTGCAGTGGGTAGGGTGCTGGCCCCATATACTGAGGGTTCGAATCTGGCCCTGGCCAAACTGCAACAAAAAATAGCTGGGCATTGTGGTGGGTGCCTGTAGTCCCAGCTACTTGGGAGACTGAGGCAAGAGAATGCCTAAGCCCAGGAGTTGGAGGTTGCTATGAGCTGTGACACTACAGCACTCTACAGAAGGCGATAAAGTAAGACTCTGTCTCTAAAAAAAAAAAAAATCGCATTGAACTAAAATAAAAATACAACATATCAGTATTCGCGGGATACAACTAAAATAGCTAAGGTTAATTCACAGCCCTAAATGCTTACAGAAAGATCTCTAATAATTTAAGTTCCCACCACAAGAAACTAGTAAAAGAAAAGTAAAATAAGCCCAAACAAAAGGAAGAAAATTATAAAGAAGAAAGATCAATGGAATGGAAAAACAAAAACAACAGAAAGTGGGATGGTGCCTGTGGCTCAAGGAGTAGGGCACCATTCCCATATACCGGGGGTGGCAGGTTCAATCCCGGCTCCTGCTAAAACTGCAAAATAAATAAATAAATAAAGATCATTAAATTATTAAAAAAAAAAAAAACAGAAAGTCAATGAAACAAAAAACTGGTTCTTTATCAATAAAGTTGATAAACCTCTAACAAGACTGATAAGAGGAAGACACAAATTACCAATGTCAAGAGTAACACTGTCTATCACTACAGAGTCTGCAGATCTTAAAATGATAATTAGGGAATACTATAAACAACTCTACCCCTAAAATTTAACAATTTAGGGCTGGGTGTGGTTGCTCACACCTATAATCCCAGCACTTTGGGAGGCCGAGGTGGGAGGATTCCTTGAGGCCAACAGTTTGAGACCAGCCTGGGCAGCACAGTCAAGACTCCCATCTCTATAAAAAAATAAAGAAATCAGCCAAAGTGTAGTAGTGTGGGCCTATAGTCCCAGCTATTCAGAAGGCTGAAACAAGAGGATTGCTTGAGCCCTGCAGTTTGAGGCTAAGGTGAGCTATGATCACACCACTGCTCTCCAGCTTGGATGATAGAGCAAGATCCTATCTATAAATATTTTTAGAGACAGAGTCTCACTTTATTGCCTTTGGTAGCGTGCCATGGTGTCATAGCTCACAGCAACCTCAAATTCTTGGGCTCAAGCAATCCAGTTTTTCATTCTTAATAGAGACAGGGTCTCACTCTTGCTCAAGTTGGTCTCGAACTCCTGGACCTATGTGATCCACTAGCCTTGGCCTCCCAGAGTGCTAGGATTACAGGCATGAGCCACCACACCTGGCCACCAAATAAATAAATTTAACAAATTGGATGAAATGGACCAATTACTTGAAAACTACAAACTACCAAAACTCACTTAATACAAAATAGATTATTTGAAAAATCTTGTAACAACTTTAAAAACTGAATTCACAGCTTAAAAAAAAAAAAATGTCCTGTTTTGGGGGCCCCATAGAACTAGATTAGTGGTTCACTGGAAGGACCCATGATGCTAGATAAAGTTATACTCTAAGTTAAGATTTATTATAGCAAAGGATCCAGTGCAGGAACAGCAAGGGGGAAAGATATTAATAGATGAAGGCTGGAGAGTCAAAGTCTTTTGGCCTTTCTCTCTGCGGGGATGGCAAACAGCAGGGACATGTGTGAGATGTCCTTGCCCAGGAAATTCCACTTGAGTTCAAGAGTCGAAAATTCCTCTAATCACCTACCTGAGCATAATTCCAAACCAAGTACCTAGTGGGCATTATGAATACTCATGTTTACTTAAACATGCTGAAACCCTGGTTCATCTTGACCCACCATTTTGGGTATAGAGAATAACATCTCACCCAGTAGCTCCGTGAATATTCCAGAAGTTCTCCAAATTGGACCAAGGGCCATCACATGACTACAGAGGTCAGTTAAAAATGACTAAAACAGACCTGCTGTGTTAACTCTTTCCTCACATTCTTGAAAAAGAAATCTCCAGACCCAGATAGTTTCACTGAAGAATTTTACTCATAAGAAATATGAACACTGGGCGGTGCCTGTAGCTCAGTGGGTAGGGCGCTGGCCCAATATACCAAGGGTGGTGGATTAGAACCCGACCCCAGTCAAACTGCAACAAAAAATAGCCAGGCATTGTGGCAGGCACCTATAGTCCCAGCTACTTGGGAGGCTGAGGCAAGAGAATTGCCTAAGCCCAGGAGTTGGAGGTTGCTGTGAGCTATGACATTACAGCACTCTACTGAGAGCAATATAGTGAGATTCTATCTCAAAAAAAAAAAAAAAAAAAAAATCAAAGGCTGTAATCCATCATATTAACAAGCTAAGAAGAAAACCACAGGATCCTATCAATTGATGCAGAAAAGCATTTAACAATATTTGACATCCATTTAGGATAACTCTCAGCAAACTCGGAATAGAAAGAACTTCCTCAACCTGATAAAGAACATCTGCAAAAAATCTACAGTTAACATCATTCTAAACGGGGAAAGGCTGAATGTTTTTCCCCTAAGATTAGGAAGAAGACAAGGATGTCTGCGCTTACCATCTTATTCAACACGATACTGAAAGATCCAGGGGTGGCGAACAAGTTCGACACAAAGAGCCAAAATTTTAAACTGTGAGAGTCAGAGAGCCACACCACGCAGTGACCTGTCAAAACAGACAAACACTCACACAAAAGCATATAATTTTAACAATAATATATTAAACACATAATATAACA
>CAUYPK010085226.1:0-45237 GCA_963574355.1 Loris lydekkerianus | reverse complement strand
ATTCATGGGTCGATGGGCACTTGGGCTTCTTCCATGACTTGGCAATTATGAATTGAGCTGCAATGAACAATCTGGTGCAAATATCTTTATTGCCAAATGATTTTTGGTCCTTTGGGTATACACCTAGTAGAGGAATTGCAGAATCAAATGGCAGGTCTACATTTAGATCCCTGAGTGTTCTCTAAACTTCCTTCCAGAAGGAATGTACTAGCTTGCATTCCCACCAGCAGTGTAGAAGCATTCCCTTTTCTCCACATCCATGCCAACATCTGTTGTTTTGGGATTTTGTGACGTGGGCTACTCTTACTGGAGTTAGATGATATCTCAGAGTAGTTTTGCTTGGCATTTCTCTGATGATTAAAGATGATGAGCATTTTTTCATGTGTCTGTAGGCCATGCACCTGTCTTCTTCAGAGAAGCTTCTGTTCATGTCTCTTGCCCACAATGAAATGGGACCACTTGTTTTTTGCTTAGTAATAAGTTTGAGTTCTCTGTGGATTCTGGTTATTTGTCTGTAGCATAACTTGCAAAAGTCAGTAGCATAACTTGCAAAAATCCTCTCCCATTCTGAGGGCTTCTATTTGCTTTACTTAGTGTGTTCTTGGCAGTGCAGAAGCTTTTTAATTTGATCAGATCCCAGTAATACATTTTTGATGTTGCTTCAATTGCCTGGGAGAAGCAATATACAGACTGATAGAGGCCATATACAGCAGACCCAAAGCCAAAATCATAGTGAATGGAGTAAAATTGAAAACATTTCCACTCAGAACTGGAAGTAGGCAAGGAAGACCACTGTCTCCACTGCTATTCAACATAGTAATGGAAGTCTTAGCCATTGCAATCAGGCAAGAGTAGGTGATGAAGGGCATCCAGATGGGGTCAGAGGAGATCAAACTCTCACTCTTCATGGATGGTATGATCCTATACCTGGAAAACCCCAGAGACTCAACTACAAAACTTTTAGAAGTGATATAGCAGTGTCTCAGGATACAAAATCAATATTTATAAATCAGTAGATTTTATATATGCCAATAATGGTCAAGCTGAAAATAGAGTCAAGGACTCTATTCCTTTTACAGTAGTGACAAAGAATATGAAATATCTGGGAGTTTACCCAACAAAGGACGTGAAAGATCTCTACAAAGAGAATTATGAAACTCTGAGAAAGGAAATAGCTGAAGATGTTAATAAATGGAAAAACATACCATGCTCATGGCTGGGAAAGAGTCAACATTTTTATTAAATTATGTTATAAAGTATGGACATTGTCCCTACTACCCAAAGCAATTTACAGATTTTGTGCAATCCCTATTAAAGCACCATTGTCATACTTTGAAGAGCTTGAAAAAATATAGTACTTAGATTTACATGGAATCAGAAAAAACCTTGAATAACCAATACATTACTTATAAATAAAAACAAATCAGGAGGTTTTACATTACCACACTTCAGGCTGTACTATAAATCTATAGTGATCAAAACAGCTTGGTATTGGCACAAAATTAGAGAGGTAGATTTATGGAACAGAATAGAGAACCAAAAGATGAACGCAGCCACTTATTGTCATTTGATCTTTGATAAGCCTATCAAAAATATTCATTGGGGGAAAGATTCCCTATTTAACAAATGGTGCTGGGTGAACTGGCTGGCGACCTACAGAAGACTGAAACTGGACCCACACCTTTCACCAACAAAAATTGATTCTCACTAGATAAAAGATTTAAACTTAAGACATGAAACTATAAAAATACTAGAAGAGAGTGCAGGAAAAATGCTTGAAGAAATTGGCCTGGGAGAATATTTTATGAGGACTCCCCCCACCCCCACCCCTGGCAATTGAAACAATTCCAAAAATACATTAATGGGATCTGATCAAAAAGCTTCTGCACAGCCAAGAGCACAGTAAGTAAAGCAAACAGCCTTCAGAATGGGAGAATATTTTTGCAGGTTATGCTTCTGACAAAGTTCTGATAACTAGAATCCACAGAGAACTCAAACTAATCAATAAAAAAGGACAAATAACCCCATTTCTGTGTGGGAAAGAGACTTTGAACAGAAACTTCTCTTAAGAAGACCAGGTGCATGGCCTATAAACACATAAAAAAAATGCTCATCATCTTTAATCATCAGAGAAATGCAAATCAAAACGACTTTGAGATATCATCTAACTCCAGTAAGATTAGCCCACATCACAAAATTCCAAAACTACAGATGTTGGTGTGGATGCAGAGAGAAGGGAATGCTTCTACACTGCTGCTGGGAATGCAAGATAATATGACTTTTGTAGAAATAAGTGTGGAGAATACTTAAGGAACTAACAGTAGACTGACCATTCGATCCTGCAATTCCTCCACTAGGTATATACCCAGATGATCAAAAATCATTTTATCATAAAGACTTTTGTACCAGAATATTTATTGCAGCCCAATTCATAATTGCCAAGGCATGGAAGCAATCCAAGTGTCCATTGACTCATGAATGGATTAACAAATTGTGGTATATGTGTATCATGGAATACTATGCAGCCATAAAAAGAGGGAGACTTCACATCTTTTATGTTTACCTGGATGGAGCTAGAACATATTCTTCTTAGTAAAGTATCTCAAAAATGGGGGAAAAAAGTATCCAATGTACTCAATATTACTATGAAATCAATATAGAATCACCTACACATTCATACAATGGTAAATGTAACTATATTCCAGAAAGGAAAGAAGAGGAGGGGGGGGGGGAAAGGATGGGAGGAAGGAGGGTATTTGGTGGGACCTCACCTAATGTGCATAATGCACATTTCAAAACTAGTAAGAATAGAGTATAAATGTCTTACAACAACAAATATGTAAGCGAGGTGATGGTTATGTTAATCAGTTCAATGTAAACATTCTATATTGTCTATCAAATCAGTACATTGTGCCCCATAAATGCATCAATGTACACAGCTGTGATTTAACAAAGGAAAATAATAAAAACAAATAAACTGAGAAAAGCAAGGTGCAAACTTAGATATAAGATACCAATTTTGTAAACCATACTTAGTACACTCAAAATAAAGTCAGATTATACACACAAAGTGGTAATGAACTTGTTTTTGGATGATAGGATTATAATCCTGTACTTTTCCAAAATGTTTACTTTTCTACACCCAAAACTAAAAACGTGCAATTTATAGAATTTGCAGGATTTTTTTGTTTTTTTTAGAGAGCACCTGTGGTATTTTGCCTTTTTAAATTTTCCCATCACTTTTTTTTTTTTTTTAATTTGGGGTTCATTAAGGGTACTAAGAATTAGGTTACACTGCTTGTGTTTATTAGGTAAAATCCCTTTTATAATTTTGTTCCACCTCCAGGAGGTGTGCCATACACTGTGACCCCACCACATCCCCTTGCCTCCTCCCCTCTCTCTGCTCCCTCATTTCCCTGACTCCACCTTGAATTGATTTGAGTTTTTTTCTTATGAGGGTATGTATTAGATCACCTACTGGCTTCATATTAGAATTGAGCTCACTGGATTCTTGTTTCTCCATTTCTGTGATGTTTTGCTAAGAAAAATGTGTTCCAACTCAATCAAGGATAAATAGTATTCTATGGTATACATATATCATAGTTTGTTAATCCATTCCTGGATTGGTGGGGATTTAGGTTGTTTCCACATTTTGGAAATTGTACACTGAGCTGTGATAAACAGTCTAGTGCAAATGTTCCTTTGATAAAATGATTTTTTTCTTCTGGGTAGATGCCTAGTAATGGGATTGCAGGATCCAATGCGAGGTCTAATTTGAGTTCTTTCAGGATTCTCCATACTTCCTTCCAAAAAGGTTTTATTAGTTTGCAGTCCCACCAGTAGTTTAAAAGTGTTCCCTTCTCTCTAGTATCTGCAGCTTTGAGACTTTGTGATGTGGGATATTGTCACTGGGTTTAGGTGATACTTCAGGGTTGTTTTGATTTGCATTTATCTGACAATTAGGGATGATGAGAATTTTTTTTACGTTTGTTAGCCATTCATCTGTCATCATCAGAGAAGGTTCTGTTCATATCTTTTGCCCAGTGGTAGATGGGATTATTTATTCTTTCTTTGTTGATCGAGTTCTCTATAAATTCTAATTATCAACCCTTTGTCAGCTTCATACCCTACAAATATCTTTTCCCATTCTGAAGGTTGTCTTTTTGCTTTACTTGCTGTGTCCTTAGCTGTGCAGAGGCTTAATTTTCATTTATTAATTTTTGTTGTTGCAATGGCTGCTTAAGTCTTTGTCATAAAATCTTCCCCAGTCCAATATCATCAAGAGTTTTCCCCACACTTCCTTCTAAGATTTTTATCATTCATCTATCTTTTATCTATCTTGAGTCAACTTTTGTAAGGGGTGAAAGTGTGGGTAGAGTTTCAGTCTTTAACATGTGGCTATCCACTTCTCCCAGCACCATTTGTTGAACAGGGATTCTTTTCCTCACTGTATGCTTTTGTTTGGTTTATCAAAGGTCGGGTGGCAAGAAGAGACTGGTTTTATCTTTTGGTTTTCTATTCTGTTCCATGTATCTATGTCTCTATTTTTGTGCCAGTAGTATGCTATTTTAATTACTATGGACTTGTAATATAGGCTGGAGTCTGGTAGGGTGATGCCTCTGGCTTTGTTTTTATTACTAAGAATAGCTTTAGCTATATGTGTTTTTTTCTGGTTCCATACAAAACAAAGTATTATTTTTTCCAAGTTCTTCAAAATATGATGTTGGCATTTTAATGGGGATTGCATTGAATGTGTAGATTGCTTTGAGTAGAATAGACATTTTGACAATGTTGATTCTTCCCAGCCAAAATGTTGGCATGTTCTTTCCTTTATTAATGTCTTCTGCAATTTCTTTTCTTAGGGTTTCATAATTCTGTTTATAAAGATCCTTCACCTCTTTTGTTAGGTGTATTCCTAAGTATTTCACTGTCTTTGAAGCTACCGTGAAGAGAATTTTGTCCTTGATTTGCTTCTCAACTTGGCTGTTAATGGTATATACAAGGGGTACTGATTTGTGAACAATGATTTTATATGCTGAGATGTTACAGTATTTCCTGATCACTTCCAGGAATTTTGTGGTTGAGTCTCTGGGGTTTTCTAAGTATGAGCTCATATCATCAGCAAAGAGCAGGAGTTTGATCTCTTCTGCCCCCATTCGGATGCCCTTTATATCCTTCTCTTGCCTGATTGCATTGGCTAGAACTTCTAACACAATATTGAATAATAGTGGTAAGGGTGGAAATCCTTGTCTGGTTCCAGTTCTAAGTGCAAAAGCTTTTAGTTTTACTCTATTCACTATGATGTTAGCTGAGGGTTTGTCATAGATGGCTTTAATCAGCTTAAGAAATGTGCCATCTATGCCTGTTTTCTTAAGTGTTCTTGTTAGAAAAGGATGCTGAATTCTGTCAAATGCTTTTTTTGCATCTATTAAGAGGATCTTTGGGTTTTTGTTTTTGCTTCTATTGATATGGTCTATACATTTGTGGATTTGCATATGGTAAAGCAGCCTTGAATCCCTTGGTTGAAGCCTACTTGATCATGATGTAAGACTCTTTTTAATGTGTAGCTATTGCAATCTATTGGCTAAGATTTTGTTGAGTATTTTTGCATCAATATTCATTAGGGAAATTAGTCTGTAATTCTCCTTTTTAGTTAGGTTTTTTCCTGGTTTGGGAATCAAGGTGATGTTTGCTACATAGAATATGTTAGGGAAGATTCCTTCTTTCTCAGTGTTTTGGAATAGGTTTTACAGTATGGGTATAAGCTCTTCTTTGAAGTTGTGACAGAATTCTGATGTGAAGCCATCTGATCCCAGGCTTTTTGGCTGGAAGCTTTTTTATTGTTTCTGCAATCTCAATGCTTAATATCAGTCTGTTCAAAAGATCTCTTTCTTTCTGATTAAGTCTAAGGAGATGTTGTGATTCCAAGTATTGATCCATTTCCTTCACATTGTCAAATTTCAGGGTGTAGAGCTTTTGGTAGTAATCAGAAATAATCTCTCGTATCTCTGTTGTATCAGTTGTTATTCCCCACTTTTCATTTCTGATTGAGGTTATTAAAAATTTTACTTTTGTATTTATGGTTAATCTGGCCAATGGTTTATCAATTTTATTTATCTTTTCGAAGAACCAACTGTTTAATTTTCTGAATTTTAACTATTTCTGATTGAATTTTGGTTATTTCTTTTCTTCTGCTAAGTTTGGGATTGGATTGCTCTTCCTTTTCCATTTCCTTAAGATGACTCATTAGATTATTGATGTGCTCTCTTTCTGTTTTTCAGATATAGGCATGTAATGTGATAAATTTCCCTTAGGATTGCTTTTGCAGTGTCCTACAGGTTTTGGTAGCTTGTGTCTTCGTTATTGTTATGTTCAAGGAAGTTAATGATTTCCTTTTTTTTTTTTTTTTTTTTTTTATGCAATTTTTGGCTTGGACTGGGCTTGAACCTGCCACCTTCAGTATATGGGGCCAGTGCCCCACTTCTTTGAGCCACAGATACTGCCCATTATTTCCCTTTTTAATCTCTTCCTGGACCCAACTGTCTCTTTGTGTGGAGATGAAAATTTTTGTTAGAGTTGAGTTCTACCTTTATTGCACTGTGGTCTGAGAAGATACAAGGTATAATTTCAATTCTTTTGATTTTGTTGAGGTTTGATTTGTGTCCTAGAATATGATCTGTTTTGGAGAATATTCCATGGGCTGATGAGAAAAATGTATATTTCTTAGCTTTGGAATGGTTTGTTCTGTATATATCTATTAAGCTCTGTTGTTCTAGGGTCACGCTTAAGTCCCTTGTATCTTCGTTTAGTTTCTGTTTAGAGGATTTGTTCAGCTCTGTAAGAGGAGTGTTAAAGTCCCCTACAATTATGGTGTTATAGGATATCATGTTGCTCATACTAATTCAGGTCTGTTTCATAAATCTGGGAGCATTTAAGTTGGGTGCATGACATTTAAAATTGAAATGTCTTCTTGTTGTATTGTCCCCTTGATGAATATGAAGTGTCCATATTTATCTTTTTGGATTTTAGTTGCTTTAAATCCACTTGTATCTGAAAATAAGATTGCTAACTCTCCTTTCTTCTGATTTCCATTTGCCTGAAAAATTGTTTTCCATCCCTTAACCCGGAATCTTAATTTATCCTTCAAGGCTAGATGTGTTTCCTACATGCAGCATATGAATGACATTTGCTTATTTATCCAATCAGCTAGCCTATTCAGTGGGGAATTCAAGCCATTAACATTTATTGAGAGCATTGATAAATGTGGTGGAGTTCCATTTATCTTATTTTGTGAAAGCCCATTGCTTAGTTTTATCTTTTACATCATTGTGGAAGCTGAGTTTTGTCCTTTAGTTTCTGAGTGTTTAGTTTGCTGGTGGTTCATTGTATGGTCAGTGTGTAGAATATGTCTAGGTATTTCCTATAGAGCTGGTCTTATTGTGGCAAGCTTCTTTAATGTTTCCATATCAGCAAAATATTTGATTTCTCTATCAATTTTAAAGCTTAGCTTAGCAGGATATGAAATTCTGGGCTAAAAATTGTTTTGTTTAAGTAGGTTAAAGGTAGACGACCATTCTCTTCTGGCTTGAAAAGTTTCATTGGAGAAGTTTGTGGTCACCCTGATGGATTTGCCCCTGTAGGTCAACTGGCACTTACTCCTGGAATCTTGCAGAATTTTCTCTTTCATCTTGACTTTGGACAGGTTCATGACAATGTATCTTGGAGAAGCTCTGTTTGAGTTGAGATGACCTGGAGCTTGAAATCCCTCTGAAAGGAGTGTGTCAGAATCTTAGTGACACTTGGAAATTTTTCATTTATGATATCCTCCAGCAGGGCTTCCATTCCTCTGGGGCATTCCTCTTCCCCTTCTGGGATACCTATAATCCATATGTTTGAACACTTCATGAAGTCCCATAATTCTCTCAGTGATCATTCTGCTTTCTCCCTCTTTTTATCTTTCTCTGTAACTGCCTGTGTTAGCTCAAGAGTTTTATCTTCTACCTCTGAGATTCTTTCTTCTGTTTGGTTTAATGTTTTTGATACTTTCTACTGCATCTTTAAGTTTCCTAATTGCTTCAATTCCTTAAGCTTCACTATATCCTTTCTGTATTCTTCATATTATCGATCTCTTATTTGATTCTGTTTTTGGATTTCCTTATGGGTATTTTCCACTTTCTTAGCATGGATGTTTTTATCATCCATGTTTTAAATTCCCTTTCTGTCATATCTAACATATCTTTATAGGCGGAACCCTCTACAATAGCTACCTCATGATCCCTTGGGGAGGTGTGCTCTGTTCTGTTTTTTCATGTTGCCAGGATTTATCTACTGTTTCTTCCTCATGAGTGTTTAATGTCTGTCTCCTTGCCCTACTTTTTCTTTTCACTTCCTCCTGCTCTTTAAGTTACCATGTCTCTGACCTAAGATGTTGAAGTGTCCTTTTGATACAGGACCAAAAAGAAGAATGAAGAGCAAGAAGGGAGAGAAGATCAAAAAAGAGAAAAGAAAAATGAAAGGGGAGAGTAAAAGGAAGATTGACAAAAAGAAGAGAACAGAAAGAGAGAAACAGGAGTAATAGTGGTATATAGTAGGGTACTTTGACCCACACCCACAAATCCCAACCTCTAGGGGGCTGGGTTGGGTAGTCTCTTGAGGTCAGGAGCTCTTTGTCAGCCTGAGCAGACACAAAACTCCACCTCCACCAAATAGAGAAGAAAAACAAAAATATTATAAATCAAAACAAAACCAAAAAAACTTGAGGGGTAAAATTGGGGGCAAAAAAAGAAAAACAGGAAGAAAAACTAGCAAAAACGAAGGCCTTATTATTAAAGAAGGAAACAATGAAAAATTTAATTACAAGAGAAAAAAGAAGAAAAATCCTGGGGAGAAAAAGTTGAAAAGAAATTTTTTAAAGGGAAAAAAAATCTCTCTCTCTCTCTATATATATACACATACATATACACCCTGTATATATACATCTTGCTGCAGATAGATAGCCTGGGCAATAGGTGATCTCCTAGGGCAATGGTTCTCAACCTGTGGGTCACAACCCACAGGAACTCTATTAAAGGGCCGAGCATTAGGAAGGTTGAGAACCACTGTTCTAACGTATGAGATGCTGATCACCACACTGATACAGTTGTATCAGATGGAGACTAGAGGACTCTGTTTTGCTGAAGAGAGGTGGTACTTCTTTCCCTCAAATCCCACAGGGTTGGGAGCCTGAAACTCTTCTCAGACTGCTTAATAGACACATCTCCACCTTTCCAAATCATGTCCCCTGGCTATACAGTGGTTTTCCTAAGAAAGCATGTGTCAGTCAAATCTCCCCAGGAATAGCTGCCCTGGTTTATCAGGCACACCAGAATTGGCCTCACACTACGACCCTGAGGCCTGAGCCTGCAAAGCTGCCTTCCCACAATGGCTGTGCCTGGCCTGCAGCTGAACAATGAGACCTCTACTGCCTCAGTGGCTCAGTCCTGGCCCCTGGGTGGTGTTCAAAATAAGTCACTCCTTGCTGGCCCAAGCTCTCCCAAGGTAACTCAATCAAATGCCCAGGTGTAACCCCCCCCCCCCCACAGGGCAGGCCTTCACTGTAAACTGTCACTGCCACCACATTGGCCAGCCTCTGCCAGGCATGCAAGTACTTGCCCTCGTGCAGTTGTCCACTGCTTCTGTTCTCCTGTTGGGGTCCTGAAGTCTCCTGCTGCCTCCCTGTGCCCCTAAAGGGATGTTTTTGGGCAGAGCCCACAGGCCAGAGGCCTGGAGTCTTTTCTCCCCAATCTCACCATGCATTGCTGCAAAGAAGGTGTCTCTAGTCTGCCAGTTTTTAAGTGGTGGACTGACTGTATTCCAGAAACCTTAAGAAAAGGGGTGTGAAGATTTAGTTTCTACCTCATCTGCTTGTAAATTACATGTTTGGGAACATAGTATGGATATCCTTTAAAAAATTAAATTATATAAAAACATTGCAAAAAACTTTTTTTTTTTTTTTTTTTGAGACAGAGTCTCATTCTATCGTCCTGGGTAGAGTGCCCTGGTGTCATAGCTCACAGCAACCTCAAACTCCTGGGCTCCAGCGATCTTCCTGCTTTAGTCTCCCGAGTAGCTAGCATTACAGATGCCACCACATCTGGCTAGTTTTTCTATTTTTAGTGGAGATGGGCTCTTGTCCAGGCTGGTTTCAAACTCCTGAGCTCAAGAGATCCTCTCGCCTCAGCCTCCCAGGGTGCTGAGATTATAGGCATGAACCACCATGCCTAAATCCCTTTCATCTCTTGAAAATTAATCAATAAAATTAAAAAACAAAACAAAAACATGAATTTTGTATTCATGCTGTCAGACCCCAAATTCAACAACAGGCAGAGAGAAAGCAGCAGGAATGTTTCCTAACCCAGACCTAGAAGACTACACGACTCTATGGCAAAACTCCATTCCCCTTAATTGGCCAGCTTTAAAATCAGAGCAATAATATTTCCCAGGCTGAAACTAGAGACTCTTCAAAGAAAAGACCTACCAAAATCAACAAAACAAGTTGACTGTCAGACCAGGTCACAGGAAGTCCTGCAGTTTACAAGTCCCACTCATGGCTTCCAATGAGGTAGAGTGGCACCTACCACTACCAATGACTTGCATGAGGTCAAACAAGAGGAAAGCTTTCAAAGTGAAAATGAGACAGAGGCCTACAGGAAACAATATTGGGGGGAGGAGGCAAGGAAACTCAGAGGAAAACTAGGCAAAATGGAAAGACTATTTTTTTGTTTTGTTTTTTTAAAAGCAAACTACCATTAGAAAAAAAGATACCAGGGAGCCAAGTGACAGGAGCAAATGACTATCCATTTATATATATATATATATATATATATTTTTTTTTTTTTTTTTTCTTTTTGACTATCCATATATTACATAAAAAGAACAACAATCAGAACAAGACCAAACCCTTAAAAACTAAAAATGATAGCAGAAACAAAAGTTTTAGCAGAAGGAATGAAAGATAAAAGTGAAATGAATCCTAGGAAGTGGACAAAAAAACAAAGATGGACAATAGGAGTTCCATCAAAAAATGAGAGAATCAAGTTAGCAAGACAAAACAGCCCATAGTTATGAGTCTCAGAGAGAAATGAGAAATCAGAGGTGAAGAAATGATCAAAGTAACCTAAGAACATTCCTCCAATGTGGGTTTCCATAGTGAAAGCTAAGTAGCAATACAATGGAAAAAATCCACATCAAGATTCATTGCCAAGAAACCTCAGTGTTGGAGGAAAGGAATGTCCCCCCCCAAGAAATTTACAGATTTTGAGAGTGATATTAGGTCACAAATAATAACCAGGGAATATCAATGACATTGAACTTTCCAATAGCAATATTGGAAGCTAAAATAGTGAGTGGTTTGATGACTTCAAAATCATGAAATTTACCTCTAAACCAACTGTGAGTAAAATAAAGACATTTTTAGTAACACAAAGTCACAAAACTTACTTCCTGTACATTCTTTCTCAGAGAATGGGAAGACAGGATCTTTGGAAACAAGTCAAGCCCAGAGAAGGGAGAATGTTCAGATGACAGAGAGGAGGAGTCCCAGGACACCACTATGCAGACTTTAAGGGGACCAGCACTATAGACTGGGCAACCAGAGCAAATTGCTCCCTGAGGGGAATGGTCAAGGGGAAGAAAAGGAACCAACACATTTTCCAATAGTTGTGAACATGTCCTAATAGGCATTTGACATGAGAGGCTACACTCGTCTCTTTCTTGACTCCCCAGTCACACTCCATCTGGGCCCTTACACTAGCTAGTCACTCAGCCTGAAACCTCATGGTGGTCTCCCTCATCTACATGAGGATTGGACTCAGTGTTACTTTTCACGGAGGCCTCCTGGCCATCACACTCATTCCTTCCTAAATCACTTCTGTCTTAGTACTCCACACACTACTGCTCTTATTCACTCGTCATTTCCTCTGCCACCCGTACCCATCAAATGTAAGCTCCAAGGCGGCAGAGAATTTTTATGTCTGTGAGTGTAAAATAACATAGTTGGTGACAAAAAATTTAATAAATGGATGAAACAGTCATAAGCTTTAAAAAATAAGCAAAATGGAAATCAAGGCAATTGTTTGAGAAAAAAAGAAAGTTGCAAAGTAAACAGAAATCAGTGTCATACACTACTTCGCTTAGCAGTGAACACTTACATAATCAAAATACTGGAAACATATATAGACTAATCTCAAAATTATGCTGTAACTCATGGTAGGATAAAAAGGGTGATTGATGAAGGTTTGTTAGGTTCTGTGGTCTTCCTCCAAAATTATATGAAGTCAACAGGCAATATCTTAGTGACTAAGGAAAAATATTAGTTTTCATATTTGAAAATATGAAAGAATGAGAAAAATAACTTAAAGAGTTAAGTGGGTACAGCAGAGTGCATGGGACCGCAGTGTTTTGCTGTATGTCTAAGACCATGTATATAGATTATTTGATAAAGCATTACTCAAAGGGAAAAAGTGTCTTTCCAAAGTTCCAAAAAGTTTGATTCATTATAACTTATATCACAGTGTATAGTAAGTAGTCAATAAATACACTGGACATATGGATAGATTTGCATAAAAACCTGAGAAATACCTTCTGGATTTCACATTGGATCACATAGTATGTGTTCTTGAAATAAAATGTTTCCTAAGACTTTGTTTTTGACATCATTGATAAAGGTAAAAGACACAAAACATTTGAATTACAGCCAATAAATATGTGCAGTAAGTTAAAAATGTATACAGAAAAATTTTCTTGAAGTTTTGGTTAGAAAATATTTATTATGAACAAGTTACACTGTTTACCTTGGCACCTGTGGTTTCGAGCAGTATCAAGTAGCCATAGACTGCCACCTGGTGGCTAAACCTGTATGTACAGCCTGACTGGCACTTGGAAGAGGATTTTCACATTTAAGCCACTGTCCACTAAAAGGGAATATATCTGTACCCATCCTTTCATCATCTCAATTCAGCAACAGGGAGTATTGATACAGAGGAAAAATAAGCAGTAATTATTTTGTTAATAATTTATTGTAAGAAAGACAAGCTAATGGTAGTTTGCAGTAAAAACCTTTACAAGACCATTGCATCACAAATATACAGACACTATAAAAACTGTGTCATGGTGGTTTTGGTACTAAACAGGAATGCAGAAGGTCCCCATTATGCTTTCCGATAATGAAAAATGTTGTAATTCTAAAACACAGCAATCCATTTAAGACATGACCATGTGTAAGATCTTTCCTCATCCTATGTACATCTAGAAATGAATGACAATATTGAAATGTATTTATGAAAAGTCATACTTTGTGGGAAAAGACATACAGTGAAACCCTGGTTATATTAAAAAATCAGGGTGCTAGGTAATGGCACTAACACCACCAAAATTCCATTGAAAACAAATGCACAAAATATCTTGAAAATGTAGCTAAAACAATGCAAAATCAAATCTGTACATAAATTTACAAAGAAAGAGACAGGAAAATTAAAATAATCAAATCTATATAAATACATGAATCATGCTAACATGATGGTAGGATTGATTTTCGTTTCATTATTTTAACACAGACAAATGGAATTACCAAGATGTTCAGAAATGGCACAGCCGACAGAAACCTCGCTCAATTATAGGAGGTTAGGACACTGGAAATGGCTAACGTGTCAAGAGGCGTGGGAGCCATTGCAGCCATGCCCATTTTAGCTCACAACAAAAAAGCGCTTAAGCACTGCTACGAAGAACAATGCAGAAGATTATTCATATAATCTCCAGGTTTCTTTACATCCAGGCACTTGGGGGGAGGGAGCTGAGCATCAGACTTCAGTGTGCTGCTGGGGGTCCAGCGGAGGGACCGTCACCTCTTCAAAGTGGCCATCATCTCCACTCTCATAGTCACTCATCATGACCTCCGACTCCACTTCACAGCACGCTGACACATCAGAGCAGGAAGCTGTGCAAGTGTACACGGACATGGGCATGTTTTCTACAGTGGGGGCCTCGAAGTTTCTCTGGTACCCTGGAGGGTAAGGAGCGTAGGGTTCTCTGCAAGTACTGTTCTCACCAGTGCCTTTTTGGGGGGGTTCAGACATATCCATGGGGTAGAAATTGGGCAAATACTGATTCAAATTGAACCTCTGACGGTTTCTCGTTGAAGAACCCAAACTGCCTGTGGCAGGCATGTCTCTCGGGGGGTGTATAGATTCGAACTGA
The DNA here is from genome assembly GCA_963574355.1 of Loris lydekkerianus. NCBI lineage: Eukaryota > Metazoa > Chordata > Mammalia > Primates > Lorisidae > Loris > Loris lydekkerianus. The sequence continues at coordinate 31,005 of CAUYPK010085226.1, read as the reverse complement.
TCACTGAATTCTGGAGGCAATGGTGGTAGCTCATCAGGCACAGGGAAGTCCTCCGGTGGTGGCGGGAAGTCACTTTCAATATCATAACCTCCAGGATAATAGTCAGTATCGATGGCATTTGGATCTGCTGAGTACAAGGGTGTCTGCTCATCAATAACCTCGTAAGTGGGGAACTCTTGTATATCTGGCAGAGGAACACTTGGCATCCAATCTGATGTATCCCAGTGATATCCTTGGTGGAAAAGAAAATAAGAGATTTCAATGTGTTTCCTCCTAAGCTTTTTGTGCCATGGAAAAAGAGTTAAATGTATCAAAAACACATAGATGCAAATCCATTTCTGCCTTCATTCAAAGTCAATCACTATGGGAATCCTTTGTCCTTGCTTTGAAGCCATGCCCCACCAGGCCAGCCACGTTTTTATGAACTAGAGGTCTCAAATGTGGACTTTGTGTTTCCTGTACACACTTAACATTCAAGGAAACAGTTCTAGCCGCAGCAGAATGCTGGCACCTATATTATATGCATCTTTCTACAATGATTCCAACCATCCTTTCAACTTTTCTTCTGTTATTTAGAACCCACTGTTCTGTATAAGGAAAAACATTACTTCTATCTTAGGACATTAGTAAAATAGTTTTGTCTTTTCAGAAAGGAGGTGTCTCTGCCAAGTAAAATATCAAACATTACTTGGTCTGTACTACTTGTCACGGAAAAAAAAATAATTAATACAACTTTTAAAAATAAAAATAATGAATGTAACCTTTAACATGCTAAAACTTAGATAATAAACCTCCTTTATGTAACAATGTAACATGGTTAACATACTATTTCCATTACCTGTAAGTAAAACAACAGGTTACCTTAATATAGGTAACATAGGTACATATCAAAGCATGCCTCTAAATCAAGCAAAAAACAAGCACTGCAAGACACAACACAATTTTTGTTACTTTCAAAAGTACTAGAGATCATTTAAAAAGCATTATTATTTAAAAAAAGCCCTTCCAATTTAGGAAGAGTTTTTTTTCTCTTTAGGATTTTTTAAATCCTTTGACAGATAGGAAAAGGTTAGGCAGTGTGTGTTTAGAATGCGGTGCACAAACACAACTCTGTACTTAGTTACTGCTGTAAACAAGTCAAGTCAGTCAGCACTGGGGCCACATCTTTACCAGTGGTCTTTAGTGAGTGTCAATGAATAACTGGCATGCATAAGTCACCTCTTTGTTTGCTGAGGTCAGGAGCGGCCACAGATTCTTTTGGTGGCAGAGTAGAAAGAAAAGAAAAACATTTATAATTAAAATAGACGGATGAAAGGCAATAAAGATAAGTACACAGTACAATGTAAACTGTTTTTCATAAAGGCCCAGTCAGCCATATACCGTGGCTTTAAGCCATTATCTATGAAAATTCCAAATGGCTGAGAAATTTATGTAGCACAAATAAAATGAGATATGGAAGTGGAGGAAAAAGATGGGTAATGATGAACTAGACACTCCATCAGAAAAATCAAAATATTATTTTACTTTCTTTTCATTGTTTCTGACCATCTAAAGGTGAAAATAGAATTTTCTTAGGAATAATTAAAATAAAACCTACAGGCTCAAATAAAATGTAAAGTATCAGGTTACTGTAAAGCTATACAATGTAAAGCTATATAATGTATACATACTTTACACCACATTACAACCTTCAGAAGTAATTAAATTCCGAGAAATTCATGAATGAACTTAGATATTTAAAGACAGACTAAAAATTAAAAATCTCTCCAAACTTTATCCATTTTGAGTAATATTTTATATTTACACTGTTAGTCTTTCCCTAAAGAGAACCCTGGCCACATTAACTCCTTCCCCCAATCTTTACACTCGCTCTTCACGGCCTTCCCTTCTGTGTACACAGAGCTCTGGCAGAGTCAGACAAGTCGGGGTCCTGGGTGAGCTTCAGGTTTTCTTTTTGAAATGGGTGAGAAAATCCCTTAGAGTTATCAGGATTAAACTGACTATAAGTTACCATTAATACTTGTGAAAGTAGAAATCATGGTAGAAAGTGACTGAAGTGACTTTCTAAATAAGGCTAAAGTTTTCCATGCACTCCATAATGTTCTTAAAGATGCAAGTAATAAATCAGTTTGGAACCAGTAGTATTTGATTGATAGTTCTCTTCCAGAAATTTAAATGAAAAACTGAAGAGATCATAGTTGTTCTAAAAAATAAATAGGCCAAGAGTGGTGGCTCATGCCTGTAATCCTAGCACTCTGGACAGCTGAGGTGGGTGGACTGCCTGAGCTCAGGAGTTTGAGATCAGCTTGAGCAAGAGCAAGACCCCGTCTCTAAAACTAGCCAGGCATTGTGGCTGGTGCCTATAGTCCCAGCTACTTGGGAGGATGAGGCAAAAGGATCACTTGAACCCAAGAATTTGAGCTGTGAGCTATAATGCTATGGCACTCAACCCCAGAGTGACTGAGTGAGATACTCTCTTTAAATAAATAGACAAACCAGCATTCAGATAACATATCTGTAGAACTTTTAAAAAGTCTATCAGAAAAGTAGTAATTCCTTTAAAGAAAGAGAATCAAGAACTTCTGTTATTAAATAGGCACTTGGAAATTTTTTTTTTTTTTTTTTTTTTTGCAGTTTTTGGCCAGGGCCAGGTTTGAACCCACCGCCTCTGGTCCATGGGGCTGGCGCCCCACTCCTTTGAGCCACAGGCGCCGCCTGGCACTTGGCAATTCTTAACACTTAAATTGAATTTATACTTCTTGGATATGCCAAGTAATATTTTTCAATGAAGAAGACTGCAGTAAGGAACTATTTAAATTCTGCTTCTTTAAACTCTAACAATATTTAAAATGTTGGAAGGTCATGATGTTAAAACTAAAATTGTCTAGACAAAACACAGATTACTTTCTGATTCACCAAGTAAAAACATAGTACTTTTAAAGAAAATAAATGTTAAGCCTCATAGGTAACCATTAGCACCAGCACCAACCCTGGTCCATCCTATCTGTATGAAAACTTCCCTTCTTCTACCTAAATCTTTTCGGTATGTATGTCCCAGCAAAAAGGATGCCCATACCTTTATGGTGGTAACATCCCTATTCCTTATGGTCTAGGTAAGTAGCTCTTGAAATGTGATTCCCTAGACCAGGAACATCAGAACTGGGAACTTGTTAACAATGAAATTCTCAAAGCCCAACCCATACCTACTTTTAAAAAGGCCTCTAGGTGATCTGATTTACAATATGGTTTGAAAAATACTAGCCTATGATTTTCATGTGCAATTACTCTATTTCCAGTGCACTAATAAAGGGCTAATTTATTTTAAAATAATTTGAGGGAGGTAGTCAATGTTCTTTCTTAAAATTTTGAACAGATAAAGCTTCATGTTATGAAAATGATTTTCATTAAACCTAAAGTGAAAAATATGTTCTTACCACATTCCCCTATTTTTTTTTTCTGACCATACTCAGGGAAAAACAAAGTGATGAGTCCATTATAGGTAATCATAAAAGCTTTATGGTATTCAGTCTTACTCCTGTTCATATGAACAGCATTTCTTGTATGAATAAAACTTTTGAGTAGTTACAATTAACTTCTTTAATTATACCACATAAAGATAAATTCTCAAGATTCTAGAGGTTACTTCTGATGTCTGTGTAAATCACTAGGAATGGGAAAAAAGTAACAAAAAGACATGCACATAAAGAAATATTTTTGCAATGTTCTGGTGTTGTGAATATACACACCTATATAAAATAAAAGCATTCAATCCCCTTAAAACCACAAATTACTTTTATGACAGCGTAACAGGCGTAAGCACAGGACTCCAGTGACACAGTCACTGTGAAGCACAGACACACAGCGCGTCACGGATGACTGTACCTTCTTCATTCACCATGTCAACTGCAGCATTGACAAGGTGTGTTACAGTCACTATGGAAGCTTGTAAAAAGGTACAAAAGATTTCAATTAGGAAAATCTTCAGTGAGAAAAAAGTGCACGAAACAGAATTTCTTTATGTTATACAATTTCTGCCTCATAACTTGAAAATGTGAAGTGAGGGCGTTTATACATTAGGAATGACCCCTGCACTGTGAGAGTTACCTGTCTCAGAGACTTTTCTAATCTAGCTATATATGTTATTATTAATCAAAGGAATAAACATTTTATTGGAAATAAAGGAAAAAATATAGCTATGAATTTTTTCACAATTACAATTATAGATTATGTCAGGTCAAAATAATTCTTATTTTATAAAATCTCATGGGCAAAAAGTAAAATCCTCGGCAAGCTGCTCTTCCTGCTCCATCTAATGGACTCATACACTGTCTTCAGAAAAAGGAAATCTGAGTAGATACATATGCAATACAAATACAAAAATGTTTTTTTCCCTGTCCTATTGGCTCCCATTACAAATTTCATGTCTTTTTGCAAATGGACAGCTGGTAAGCACAGAAGTACAAAACGTTTGGCTGTTTCCTGTGTAAATTTGTCATTTGGGTATCAGATGGTTTTAAACACTCATGTATGCATGTGGTGGGCTAGGCAGAAGGATGGCCCTCACAGATGTGCATGTCCTAATCCTGGTGACTATGTCACCACACACAACAAAAGGGAGTTTGCTGATGTGATTAACTTAAGGACCTTGAATAGGGACTTTCCCGAATTATCAGGCTGACATCAAAGGGGCGACTCTGTTCCAGCTATGGCAGCAGGGCACTAACATGACACAAGAATGGTGGGTAAAATGCACTGTTGCTGTCTCAGAAGGTAGAAGCAGCCATGAACCAAAGAATATGGGTTTCTCTAGAGACTGGGAAAGTAAGGGGAGGGGACAGATGTTTCTCTAGAGCAGTGGTTCTCAACCTTCCTAATGCTGCAACCCTTTAATACAGTTCCTATAGTTCGGGACCCAGAGTTGAGAACCACTGCTCTAGAGCTTCAAGAAGAAAAGTGCTGCCCTACTGACCACAGCTTGATTTTAAGCCAGAGAAACACACTTCTTAAAAAGATAAATCTGTGTTGTTTTATACCACAAAGTCTGTGGTAATGTTATAACAGCCTTAGCAAACTAGTAATACAATTCAAGTACAGACTCCCAACAGATTTTAATTTTAAGATTGACAGTGATTAATTATAATAAATACAATAAAAACCCTGTATATGTTTTTTCCTCACACTGTATTATCTAGCAACTCATTTTCGTAACTAATTTGACTATAACTTATTATACAAGCACTAAGAAGTACTATTTAAAAGAATGATACTTAAAAAGAACTTGAAAAGAAAAAAAATACTGACAAAATTCTGAAATATGTTTATGAAGAACATTTAGGGGACAAAGCATAAATTATCACATAAACTGGCAATAGGAACTTCTTAGAATTAAAACTAATGAAAGAAATAATTGTCTTCTTGTTGGTTTAACAAGTAAAGCTACCTCCTTCAACTCCATTACTAACAAACACAAGTATACTTTGATACCACGTGTAACATGCTTTAAATCATAAAGGAATGAAATGCACTCATGACACCTTCACTTTGGCAAAGAACTGTGCCATGTAGAAGTATTATGGACTTACGAACTAGACACACACAATGTATTATGGGCTGTATCTGGACCAAATAATTATTAGACGGTGATTTCTGTCTATCAATAAAATTTTCAAAATGTGGAGCCCCATTACATTTTTATGCAAGAAAAAAATTACCATTAAAACTTACTAGTTGTGAGATTCAAAAATTTCTGCTAGAAATTCACTTTATTGTGTTACTAAAGATTGACAATTTTCCCTATTGGTATGTGTTAATAAGGTGAAGCTAGTTATCAATGCAATTTACCCTGTATATCATCAGACAAACGTAACTGAAGACAGAGATTCCACTGTCAAACCTTCTTCATTAGAAATATAATCCAACTTACTAGCAATCTCTTACACTGTGTTCTCTCGGTCAGTACGCTCTGATCCAAATGGGAGCTGGGGCCGCGTGGAAGAGACAAATAACACCTTGTAATACCAGAGGTGCTACTGAGATTAAACATTTCAGACTATTACATCTCTCCTTAGAGCGTTGTGTGAGTGTATGTATTGTGTGGTTAAGAAAGTTGGTACAAGGACTTTTGAAAATCCCACAGAACTTCTACAACATTTACTATTGTGCTAAAAATAGTCAACACAAGACCAGTCAATCAGATGGAAATTACCTGTCATTCAGCTATATGTTCTTCCCTAGTACTGACAATTGCTACAATTCAAAACACCTATTAAGATATTTTTTCCAGCAGATGTTCATGCAAGTAAATACAAGGTACTATTTAAAAGTGGTCTAGGTGAAATGTGAAAGTATGTGGAGACTTAGTAAGTGCACTGACCCAGAGCACCTACGATATAACCCTGTGAGCAGCTCTGTGCACCAGGAGCAAGGGGACCACCACATTTCAGTACCTATTGACTCACCATTGTCGTCACATGATTCAGACTGGAAGGAACTGAGGGACTGCACTTCAGACAGGCTTTCCCGGGCACTGTATGGCTGAGAAGGCTTTTCCTCTAGAGGCTTCTTTGTAAGACAGGGATCAAGATCCACCACTTTAGCTAAAAGTAAAAGATGACAGGCAAACAGAAAATTCTGTGAGGGCCAAGACTGTTCCATTTATTGCTATGTTCTGAGATTTTAATAAAGAAAAAGAGAAACATCTTAAAAACAAAAAACCAATACCCCCCACCAAAGTAACTCTCTACGTATATTCTTGGAGAGTCACAGAAGTTCCCTATAAACATGCCTATGGATATCTTTAGATAGTAAAGGGCATCAAAGTTTTGTTTTAAACTGGTTTTCTTTTTTGAAAAGTATCAAATCCATAAAATTCATGTGCAATTTACGATATTCAACTACTTTAAATTGTGCACGAACTTTATTCCACCTTGTATAGGACAGGCCACTGACAGAAACATCTTCATTATTTCCTCTGAGCATATTAAAAAAAAAATCCTAGCATGAAAATACCACCTGGCCAATTATTATTATTATTTATTTTAAGTTCCAAAAATTATAGTCGAGAGGCTGTATCAATTATGAAATGAAATGGTCTCTCCAGTATATTAACTGAAACATGACTAGATTTGATTCTTTAATTAAAATAACATCATAGCCATGCAAAAAAGTTGCAAATCACAATAGGGATTTCATATATCAAGCCTATTTATCTCAACAAAGACTCCACATTGACTTGAGCCCCAGGAGCTTTGGCAGAAGTTGGCACTTCATGGTTATCTCAGTGAGATCAGAATGTTGCTCTTACTATCATAGTCAAAATCCCAGTTAGGCTTCTGTATGGAGTCGGAGTCAGAAGGGGAGTTTGAAGGAGGTGGGGGAGGCAGGTTCGGGGCCACGCTGCAGACAGCCACTGCTTTCCGGTGTCCATGCACAGACTCAGGGTTAAAGGTGCTGAATTCGGGATGTTCTGGAATAGCAGATCCTTCAAAAGAATTTCGGTCAAGATTGTTTCTAGAGTCACTTGGGATGCTTGGAGTATAGGAAATAGGACGGACAGGCACCTGGGGTGGTATGTCAGAGTAAATGTTCTTATTTAACTTTGAATCAAAATACGGTCTTTGTAAGAAAGCTGCGGTTGGTCCTAAGTGTTTGTTTTCAGGTTCAGCGTGGTGTTTCTTCTTTCGACTAATCATCTTGCGGCAGAGGACAAACACTACCACCAGTATAAATATCCCTGTTATAAAAATGATAATTCCTATTCCTTCTGCCAATCCAATGTTCCATGGGGTGGACACGTATTGGTTGGGCGCAGCATCCTCACAGTGTCTCCCTCTGTACTCGTGGCTACAGTTGCAGTGATAGGAGCCATGTGTATTCTCACAGGGGGCCCCATTACGGCAGGGGTTTCCAGCACACTCGTCAATGTCACTCTGACACCTGCCAAGAAAGCCAAGAGTGAGGAGAGACCTTTGCCACAAACATCAGAATATGCCAGGCCTATAACCCATAGAGACTAATCCCTCCATGACAAGCTATGCCAAAACCAAAACCATACAAAATGACTAAACGTTGTAATATCAACAATAAGGAACGACAATAGAAAATCTTTTGTGGAGTAATTAATCACTTGATCATGTATGTACTTTCAACGTATATTTAGGAGACAAACACATCAAGCCAATACATAACTATCATTTTTCTAGAACTGAACAAACCATTAAACATCAGTTTGTTTCTAAAAGAGTTTACTGCAGATTCTTCCAACAGGTTGGATGAAATTTCTAAGAAAATTTCCTGTTTGGGAACATGATAGTTCCATAACACATACACACAAAAGGACAGAAAACTCTATTTTTCATTTTAAAATGATATTCTCTGTTGAAGTCCTTCCTAAGCTCCTCACCTTTCCAGACTGCTTCCCACGCACAGCCCTTCCACTGTCTAAGCAGGGTCTTATTTTTCTACCTGTTCAGATCTACATGCTACTTCTCAAATCCTTCCTTCTTTTCCTTAATAAAACGTACCTGCTTGCCATCTCTCATACTCATCTGGTATGAAAATTCTGGTTACCAATACATTTTTGTCAAGTATACTGCGAGTATCCACTGATTAGGATTAGAAAAGTCAACTTATGAACTAAGGTGGTATGACTGATAGCAAAATTCTGAGTTACACCACTACCAGAGCAAAGCTACAGGGAATATCTGTCACCACAGGCCTTTAAAGTGCTGCACTAGGCCCAGATATCACATGCTGAGAAATGTTTTTAAGTGGTGAGAAACTAAAGTAAAATGGCACCTGGAACTAAAATGTCTCATCCAGCCATTTCAAGGTATAAAATAGGCACCTCCACTCTTTATTTTCTTTACCTGGAAAATAATAACCACCTCTTAAGATCATGGTAAGAACCACCAAAGATAATGAGAAAATTCAGAAAGATTTTTCTGAATTTATAACCTTGGTTATGACATACTATGAAAAAGTCATTATCATCATTCTTCAAGGCAAATAAGTACAGCCACACAGGTGTCTGCTTTTAAAACATCTTTATCCCACTTATTCAAGCATTTGCTGTATGCAAGAACTCACATATTCCTTGTTTATGAATATTTCTAAAGTACAGAAGATATTTCAAGTACTATATATTAGACTTTTCTGCTTGATATTTTCTTTTACTTTAAAGAATGAGATAAATTATATAAAAAGGCAATGAAGATTAAATTTTATAGTAATGTTGTCCAAAATAAAGAAGTACTCTTGTGTCTGCTAATCAATATGACACTGCAGAAAGGTATACATATAAATCCTAAAAGAAACCATTTACCTTTCTCCTCTAAAACCTGAATCACACTGACAAACAGCACCATCCAAACTGTCAAAACATGTTCCACCATTTTTACAGGGCTCATCCTTGCAGTATGGACTAAGCTGGCACCTGAAGAAAAGAAAAAATAAGCATAAACCTCATGATTCTATTGCAATTCACATAGCAAAACAAAAACCATTAACAAAAGAATATAGAGACTTTTTACATGCCCTGTTTAAAATAATTCCATACTATAATTAATTGCTAAAGTTAAGCAAAATACACATACCTCTGACCAGTATATAACCCTCTACATTGGCAGACAAAGTCTCCATTATCTATAATGCATGTCCCACCATAGAGGCACGGGTTGGAGGCACACGGGTTGACGCTCATCTCACAGTATATCCCTATATACAAGGCACTGCATTTGCAGTAATAATCTAAATGGGCAAGAAGGAATTAAAAAGCCTTATTACTCATTAACTCAAAAACAACTTGTATTATACAGGTTTTTAACCTTTAAGTTTAAACGAAGATTTAAATCTCCAGGGTCTGTAGAAGTTAGTATAATCCCCATTCTCACATGGTAGAAAGCTGTCTGTATCAATAAGCCTTCCACTGCTGGTATACACAAAGCACAGAGAACTGAGGAGAGAACTCACTGAGCTTTAGTTCAACACAGTCTGTCTAAGATCATCAGGTCAAGCACAGAGGCAGGAAAGACAACTCTGTCTGAGGGACCAACCGCAGAGATAACACAGTACTTACATCCCAAGTTACCTATGGTTCACAGGCACTGGATGATTAAATGAGATAATAATGAATGTTGAAAGAACTTTGAAGACTATAAATTATCACTCATTTAAGAAAGGAGACAATTTAATACATTTAAGATAGGGGTCATCACTCTGTCCGAATGTCAACACTATCTCGTGAAGCTTCTAACGGGAACACAGCAGACTGTTTCCAACTACCTATCTGCCTCTGGGAAGTGCAGCAGCATGGTACTTCCTGGCCCCCACTGCTGCTGGCCACGGCTGTGTGTTCTTCTTTGGTCAAAGAGACGTGGCTCTCTGGGATAGGGGCTTAGGAGCCAACTACATGGCTGCCACGTTGCTTTCTTACTGCTTCAGGGATCAGGAAGCTCCTTTCATGGTAGCATGCTGTCTCATCCCTGAGTGACACCAGGAGGACAGCCTCCTTGCTGATTGAATTTGGACATAAAACTAATATAAGCACAAATACAGGGTAGCCATAAAGTTTGTGGCCACCCTGCATAAGCTTTTAATGTGCTATGCCACTGAGATTTTCAGTGTTGTGGGAATAACTTGGCCTACTCCAGGTGCATAGTCTACGTATGTACTTTCCAAAGAAAACAGGAGAAAAGAAAGCCTTTTAAAATTTCACTTCAAGTATTATTTTAATTTTTTCTATTAATTATAGCAAGCTTTATTTGGCACAATGACTGTCATCTTCCTAACTGTATTCTGTTGCTGGTAAGTGGTAAGATTCTAGGATACAGAATACACAGAGCACCCCACCGTGCCAGGGCTTTAAGACAGATATGTCAACATTTCAGGGGGGGCTCAAGGCTCCTGGAAAGTCACACACCCATCTCTTATTCCCAGGAAGACTCTACCAAGCCCTCTACATTGAGCTATTGGACAGCGAGTGGTACAAGGAACCAAGAAGAGCTGAGCGATACTAACTCTAAATTCCCCTGGTCAATGCCTAAGGAGTAAAAAGAAGAGTTCAAAGTTAGCTGAAGTTTGCCTGTGGTGACTGGTATGGAATAAGATGTTTATGTGTACAAGAACATATTCTGCTCAACCACCTGTGATGTGACTGATGTGACAGAGAGAAACTGTCCTTTCAGCCTGGTTGCTGGGAAGAGTCCTAAACCCTGATCTCTTAGAATATATACTAGTGGATTCCAAAACTGACTGTAGTATCTGATACTCTTAGCTGAATAAAGAGAAAAACCAAAAATATTTGGGGAACTTCCTCTTACATGCATGCACGTGTAACATCTTTTTTCTTTTTTGAGAGAGTCTCATTATGTCAACTTCAGTACTGTGACATCACAGCTCACAGCAACCTCAAACTCTTGGGCTTAAGTGATTCTCTTGTCTCCGCCTCCCAAGTAGCTGGGACTACAGGTGCCTGCCACAATGCCTGGCTATTTTTTGACTACTGTTGTCATTGTTGTTTAGCAGACCTAGGCCAGGTTCGAACCCATGGGCCCCGGTGCATGTGGCAGGTGCCCTAACCACTGAACTACAGGTGCCAAGCCCACGCTAACACCTTAAAAGATTAAATATCATGAAGCCTACCTCCAGTAGGTGATGGAGTACAAACGCCCCCATTCTGGCAAGGGTTACTTGAGCAGTCTTCTGTAGTTGTCAGTAAGCACCCGGGAGACACATCCACCCATTCCTCGATGTGTGCATAGCTTCTCAGTTTGCTATTTAAAGGGAGCTCCTGCCCATTCAGATAAATGGAGTCCATACAACCTCTAAAGCCATTACCAATCTGGGGGCTTCTTCCATGCCGGGCTCCTTGCTGACGAATGTGGCCTCCAAAAAACACATGATTATCCAGGTTCAGGGTTTTCAGAGTGCCTGGGGCTGTGCCTGATGCAGTGTGAACTTGGTCTAAGACTAATCTCGCATAGTTTCCATTCACCTCAAGAGACACTGCGTGCCACTGCCCGTCATTGACTTGAATGCTTTGAACAGAGACAATTCCAGGGCCACTTCCACAGTCAAATTTGTACTGCAGCCGCCCATTATGAATCTATAATAAAAACAATTACTGTTCACTCTGATAGAATATCAATTATTAAAAATTTACAGGAGAGGTAATTTTAGAGAATGAAGGTAGAGAGAGTGAGGTTTTTCATTTCAGTACTACAGAGCACAAACTCATCGGTCCATTGTACATCTGTAGGATCATCAAGTTTAAGTGCCAGCGCATAGCCAAAAAGGATCATGGAAGCGACTAATGAAGGATCAACTGAACCCACACACAAAGCATTAGATAATGTCAAAAAGCAAAAGCGAATCACGCTTTACAAAAAAAAAGGGGGTGGGGGGAAGATAATGACCAGTTGCAGCATATGTAGGATGTCTCTATGAACTTTCTGTAATATTATTAAGTTGTAGTATCACTTAGAGTTTTAATGTTAACTCTCTCGTGTACCTAAATACGTTTGTACAAAACAGAAGTAAATCTGTTATTATAGAGCAAAAGGAGAGCTTTCATCCCACAAAGTCTAAAATTTGTATTGGTATTAATAAAATGAAATGTGGAATTAAACCATTTCATTTACTTCATTATTTTTTAATAGACTAGTCTAAACATAAACTGGAACATATATTTTTAAATTCTTCCACAATCTGAGATACAAAAGCATAAAAACACTTACTTCCAAGATACTGTAGTCAGTTCCTCGAGCATACATTACAACAGCATGAGCAGAATAGGTTCTGAGCCTCATTGTCAACTTCATTTCTAATTTGTTTTCATTTTCCATTAGGCGGTATTTCACAAAGCTATTCCCTGTAAATGTTATAGATGAACTCCCTGTGAATCACAAACAAGGAAAAACAAATCAGAAACAAATTTAAACATTTTTAAAAGTCCGATCTCCCTTGCCTAGAGACTCATCTAAGTTTCTATTTAAGAACAAAACATCCTAAAATTCAATTCCAAGGAAATATGTCACTTTGCTTAATAAAGACCACAGTGTAACTGGCTTTCCATCTGGAAAAAAATTAGACTACTATGTCAAGGGAAAATGAACTCTAAAATAATGATGATTTTGGGGCGGTCCCATATGCGAGGTGGTGGGTTCAAACCCAGCCCTGGCCAAAAACCACACACACACAAAAAATAATAAATAAATAAATAAAATAATGAAGATCTAAATATAAAAGTGTTCAATAAAAATTATTAAAAGGCTTGCTTCCCAAGCATCCAGAGAAATGCAAATTAAAATAACAATCAAATATTACTTTATGCCCATTAAATGAGGTAATAGGACTCACTTTTCAGTGGAAAATCTTCAATACTGGCAAGAGAATGGGGAAACAAGGCCTTCATACATGACCGGAAAGAGCAGAAATTGGTATAACTTTTACCGGGACTAACATAATAATATCTTTAAAAATTTAAAATGTAGTTTAATCTTTGACATAGCAAATCCTAGTTTTAGAAAGAATTTATTGTACAGAAATGAAAGCACCAATATGTAAAGATAAATGCATGAAGATGTTTTTAACAGAAATGTAAGAACTTGAATCTTTATACCGTATATACTCGAGTATGGCACTGCTGAAAAACCTGAACTCAGCAAAAAACTCGGCTTATACTGGAGTATATATGGTATGTAAGGAAAATGTTAAATAAATGATGGTACAGCCATGATAGAAAATACTGTCTCATCATCCAGCTGTTAATAAGAATTAGAGTTACATGTATTGGCTTGGAAGTTCTTAAAATACTGCTAAATGGAAGAAAAAAGATAGAGGTGGAGAACTATGTGAGATATGATAGTCTTGAGGTTTTTTTTGTTTTAAGAAAGCATACATGTCAAAGTGGAAGATAAATGTCTAAACACAACAACTGAATAAGTGAGATGAATGATATGTTGACCAGTTTGATGTGAACATTCTAGATTGTATATATAGTCAGCACATTGTACTCCATAATTGCAGTATTATACACAGTTATGATCTAATAGTAAAAAAAAAAGAAAGCAGATGAGAGAAAACAAGAAAAAATAAACCTCCACACACAAGGCCATAGGCTCATACAAGGATACAGGGGAAACTCAGCTATGAACTAAGGGGTGTACTGTGCTGTTATAAAAGAGGAAAGAAAAGTTACTACATACATGTATTGTTATTCTTCATTCATATCTACATGAGTTACAATAAACATACTTTGTAGTATTTTTTGACTCTAATAAAGATGAACAGTATAAGAAAAAATGAAAGTGATTTTTAAAAATAATTAAAAAAAAAATCATTAAATTCCCACCTGTGCACTGACCAAACTTGCCCCCTGGGCAGACACAGGTGTACTTCTCCTCCCTGGGATCAGCGATACATTCAGATCCCTCAGGGCATGGACTGTCTTCACAACCAAGGTGGAGAGTGGGGCATTTTCCCTCTTTAAAGAAAAGTGGGGAGGGAGGGAGACACAATCAATAGAAACTTCAAGAAAATGATAGTTAATGTGTTAAAGGTTATAATGAAATAATTTCTAACACCTACATCCATCTACTCATGTACATTACCTTTGCAGAGACACGCAGCTGTTCTGTGGTGGCGGGGAGTCACAAAACTCAGTCTGGCTGTGCTATGTGTTGACATCACACTTTCATCTACAGACACCTTTTCCTCACAGAACTTCCAGGGGCAATCCAGTCCTGCACAAAGCTTCTGGAATACATCTAATATCCTAACACCAATGATTTCCTCAATATCAGCCACAGAAGAATTAATCTTGTGCTGAAGCTGTTTTGTTGAAACCTGGGCACTACCTGATTTCTCTACAAATAGTAAGACATCCAGATGTGGATGATGTTCAGAGGGCTGCAAACTAACAATCTGTATGTCATTTCTTCTCACACCCAAGATGTTCCGTAAAGCTCGCTGGAAGTTGCGCCAATAGTCACCAACAAATTCTTCTGGAGTGAGATTGGCAAAGCGAATAGCAATGGTGTGGTTCAACATCTCTTGTGTTATTTGTCTGATATGCACTGTGACGTCAGCCACTGTTGTGAATTTCCCATCTGTTACGGTGACATTGAGAAGGTACTGCCCGATATCTAGCTTTTTGTGTGCTATGAGCTTACCCCCTGTGCTGGAAACAGAGAACAGGCTGTCCATTTGGGGATCAAGACTATAAGTTAAAGTATCATACACATCCTGATCAGTTGCATGAATCTTCCCAATGACACCACCTGAGTATTCCTCTCCAAAAACATTAATGAAAATCTCCAGGGGCAAGATCGCAGGAGGATAGATGCTTTCCTCGATAACCCTAATGTCGATGTACGTCAAAGATGACAACTGAGGCTTTCCATTATCTGACACCTATAAGAAAAGGAAAAAAAAAAATCACTTTGTCTATGTCACTGTTTACAACTTCTTAATAAAAATACAATTATATCATTCAAGTTCTAAGAAAAAAAAAATCACCAACTGTTAGATATCTGTTTCTCCAACATAAGCAGCTTATCAAAAAAAGGACAAATAACTTCTTTATAGCCTTTAAACTAATTCATACTTAAATTCAGCTCCATCAATGTCTTGATAAAGTAAACAAATGAATTAACGAGCCCCTTCAAAGTGGATAAGAATGTGAGGGGTGGCAAAAACCAAAGATTATAGTTAGATAAATTTGTGTTTTCTCATGAACCGTAAGCTGTTCAAATTTAAGGAGATAACCACATCAGGCAACTCTATGAATCCACAATAAAATCATAAAGAAAGACTTTATACCTTAACATGCAGTAAGTAATGATCTTTCACTTTCCTCTTAATAGCAGCTGAAGTCAAGAGGACTCCCTGCTGGTCAACTTCAAAGGCTTTATCCTCATTCCCACTCACAATAGTGAAGAAGAAGGGTGGGCCGTTGTGAGAAGAATCCTTGTCTGTCACTACTAGCTGCAGCACGCTGAAACCTACTGGCTTATTTTCCTGGGCAAAATTAAAAACAGAACAAAAACCTTTGAACACAAACAAATACGGTAAGACACACATGTGAGTCTTTTCAATAATATATAATATTTAGAAAACAAAGCCTTTATGTGAAAGGAAGAAAGGAGAGAGGTGGAGAGGATGGTGGGAAAGGGAGGCACAGGGTATGGGGTGAAGGGAGGAAAGGGAGTGTGGGGGAGGGGAAGCGACATAGGGAAGGGCAGGGAGTGGAGAATGAGCAGGAAGGGAGAGGAAGGTGAGGAGGAGTGGTGAGCAGGAAAAGCAACAGCAGCAGCAGAATGATGAAGAAACAAATTCCCGCTAATCCCAGAACTAAGCCTCTGTCAGAAAGAGATAAAAGCCTGGTTGCATCTTGAAAATGTTCTTCCTTTAATATTGATACAGACTCTTCTGCTTTTACTTTTCCCATTTTCTAAAAAGAAATGTTTGGAAAAGAAAGATATTTTGAACTTGAAACTGAGTCTAAAGAAGCAGATTCATAAGCCTGACAGCACCCAGGCAGCCCTAGAGGCCTACCTGGACAATGACGCTGTAGTTCCCTTGGGAGAAGGCTGGGGCATTGTCATTCACATCAGAAACATCAATATTCACAGTCGTGGTGTTGACTCTGGGTGGACTCCCGCTGTCAGAAGCTTGGACTGTGAGTGTGTAACCTGAAATCTTTTGGGGGGGGGGGGGGGGAGACAGAGACAATGTATGTTCATTTTCACAAGACCCACCTACAGGGTCTCCATCAGAAGTGTCCTCCAGACAATCTGGAAGGGCAGATCCCAATTAACTGTCAGCATCTGCTGCAGCCTCCTTCTAATCTATGAATGAATGCACTGCAAATAGCATGTATTTTTCCACAGTAAAGTCACCAACAATTATTAAATTCCCTGATGTCTCTCCAAAATGGTCTCATTTTGTTGAAGTGTTTTATCTTTTAAAACATGCAGTTCTATTCACCTGCAGTTCTTATTAGGAAGTTAAGACAGAAAAGTAACACAACTGACAAGGAAAAACGTGGCCATATCTCAAAAGCTGTTGCTTTGGTAATATGGCAGGCAGCCTTCCTTAGGGCTCAACCTTGCTCTCAGCCAGAAGTGCAGACAATAGCGTCTGCCCCACTGCAGCTGCTGACTCATTTCTAACACCTCAGGACATTTCCAGATCACCCTCCCCCTCAATTTCACACTTGGATTGCACTCAGCTGTCTGAATCCCTCAAGATTATCTCTTTGTGACCTTCCACAAAAGAAATTAAGTGAGAGAGTTTTTCTCAGGGCAATTCTCTATGAAGCTCTCCCTTCTAGAATGAGTGGTGGGAGAAGTCAGAAAGCTGGTTAAATCCCTGAGAATGTTCTGTAGAACACCAGTCCAGCGAGATGCTCCAATAAAGAGTTCTGAGGGCAGATGAGCTTGGGAAACACCACTGGCTGTCTCCTCTGCAACTTCACAAGGGATTGGATGTATTAAAGGATCTGGGTTCTTAAGTCAAAAATACTAAATTTTGTTCTGCCCAGCAGTACAATATAAGAACCTGTCCACAAATAACAGAACAAAAAAGAAATTAAAGAATTAGGACATTGATGAGGTATCACTGCTATTATTGCAAATTCCTCTAATCTTAGATGTAGCCATTATTCTTCTGAAATTGCATTCTGAGTTGCACTGATGTCCTTCTAATTCCCAAGATGAAGGCTCCCTTCACTTTGTGCGTTACTATCTCTCTGCAGCAGCTCCTGCTGTACTTCCCCCCTAGTCTGTGAGTCTGAGTGGATGGATGTATGGAGGGATGAATGGGAATGGATCATTGAACCAGAAGATGGGGTGGGTGATAGGTGGATGCATGTTTGCTCAGCCTGGCTTGCCACATTCACCTTAATCCCTCACATCATTATTATGATCACCTCCAGAAGCATTTACCATATCTATACCTCTAGCTTTCAAATCTCTAAATTTGACTGAAATCTTCAAATCCTGGCTGAATAATTCTACTTGAATACTCTTTTTCTTTAAGAACCAGCACATCCACAACCACATTCATTAACGCCCCCATTCCCTACTAGTTTTACACCTCGAGTGACCTCCCGGCTTCTCTTTAATGTGACTATCCAGTCAAAGGAAGACTATGGTCACTTCCTTTGGACTCATGTTTTTTACTTTGTAAAATGTCTCCATTTAATTTTTCACTCAACTCTGTTGC
Organism: Loris lydekkerianus; assembly: GCA_963574355.1. Taxonomy (NCBI): domain Eukaryota; kingdom Metazoa; phylum Chordata; class Mammalia; order Primates; family Lorisidae; genus Loris; species Loris lydekkerianus. Next base: position 12,780 of record CAUYPK010085226.1, on the reverse strand, counting down.
TCTCAGAAGTCATGCTCTTGCTGCTTCACAGCTGAGCACCTGACACTGGCGTCTTACCTCCCTGATCTGTCCCTATGCTGAAGAGCAGACCTACTGTGGCACTAACCCTCCAAAATGTCTCCTTGGAATGGACTGTCTTCCCTCGGCATCCTTAGGGATTGGGTTCTAGGACTCCCACACCCTCAAATCCACAGACTCTCAAGTCCCTGATCTAAAACGGTACACATCCTCTCATATACTTTAAATCATACCTAGATAACTTCTAATAGTTAATACAATGTAAGTGCTATGTAAATGTTTGTTACAGTGCATTTTTAACCCTCGTATTATTCTTTACTGCTATATTATTTTTAGTTTCTCCTTTTTTGTATTTTTTTTTTTTTTTTACTATTTTCCACCCATGGCTGGTTGAATATGGATCCTGAGGATACAGAGGGCTAACTGGACTTCCCAAGCTCACAAATATTCAGTAACAGCCTAATGCCTGCAGCGTCAAGTCCGAATCTCTGATCCTGGTTTTTTCTGCCGCCACACTTTGTTTCTAAAATATCTTTTGATTTCATCTCTCTCTATTCTTTGTGTGATTACTTTCAGTACAACTGGGTAATGTCCTCTAAATACTTTCTGGCTCCTGTCTCCATGCCTTTGTTCACACAGTTCATCATAGGGAGTTCCCTTCTCTCCACCTTAATCGCTTTCCAACTTTTTGCTATTAGGTATTTAAAACCCGGCCTTTAGCTTTATGAAGTATCTCAGGATATTGGAGCCAACAATAATTTCTTCCCGAATATAAAGTTTTATTATTCAAACTTCATTTTAATATGGGATGTATTTCTCATATTCTTGACATTTTCACACTATGATTATTTTTTGAGTATTGCTATCTTGCTTGTCAGTTACTGAGAAGAAGGCTGAGTCTGCCCTTTTGATACTTCATATCATGCCCAGAAAATATGAACCTGAAACCCTTTTATTTATTGATTTGGCAAACAATTTAAATCAAATTTTTCCACTTACTGTTTCCCGATCTAGAAGTCTGGTCACTTTCACTTCTCCTTTGACAGAGTCAATTGTAAATGGGCTTCCCTGATTGCCATCTATAATTGAATAGCGGATGTAGCTGTTTGAAGGTCCGTCAGCATCATCAGCCATAACCTAGAAAATACCGCACTCCTGCTTATGAGGTAGCTAAGTAAGGGGGATACATTTATTTAATGAATTTTCTGATTAATAGCTATTTAATGAACGCATTTATAATAAAGTCAGTAACTGTCTGGCCTAACAAAAGACATTTTAAAGTCTCCAAAACATTTGCAAATAAGCCCACTACAAAAACTGGATTGATTTTTATGACAAACTATAGCAAAGATCCAGAAGAAGAAAAATGTAGGAGAAAAAATACTCACCGTAATGACAGATTGCTCAAGAACAGCATCTTCACTGATCACTGTTGTGTAGGTGTCCTGGCTGAACACTGGGGTATTATCGTTAATATCTGTTACATTGATGTTCACAGTTGCGACATCACTTAGTGAGGGTGTGCCCCCATCAGTGGCTTCTACAGTTAAGTAATATTCATGAGAGCTTTCATAATCCAGATTCTCAATGATAAAAATGGCCCCTGTACAGAACATCAAAGTTACTTCCAGTACTTCATAATGCCACCTCATTTTCCCACTGGTGACTGAACACTTTCAGATTTAGCTTTCATTTCCAAAGTTTACTATTTATGTATGTTTTCTAATTTCCTAATTCAATAATTAAAAATTAGTAATCTACCCATTCCCAGATCCTTACTTCTCCTAATTATTTTCCTAATATTCTTCATAATATTTATTGTTTTCCTAGACAGCACCACCTACATCCCTATATACAAATGATTATTATGTTTCAGCTCTTCTAAACCACCATTCACTGTAGACTTCATGTTAGCTTAATAAACAAAACCAAAAAAACACAGAAAATTCTTCTATGCCTTTTAGTTTCCTTTTCCTTCTCATACTTTTTAAAAAAAGATACACGTATCTTTTATTTAGTTTCTAGAATAACTGTTTACATCCTAGCATTAAAAAAAATTCCTTTTGATTTAACAATTCCTTTAACATCTTTTCTTTCTACATCATTAACAGCCCATCCCATTTAAAAAGGAAATGGGATAAGAAAGCCCTAAAATGATTTTGTGGTATGTATTAAAAATGGTTTAAAATAGCATCATCACACACCTATTCTTTATCTAAAATAGCTATATACAGTTAAATACGGTTTGTATGGAGCCATTTCTGCAGTGTTCTAAGACTGAGAGCTAGTTTAGACCACAGGTTAGCAAGACTGTAAAAGTATATTTACAGTGAGACTCAACATTCCTGACTTTTGACCTTGTTGGCAGCCTTTCTGTAAGTGTGATTCAAAGTACTTCAACTGTTATAAACTAACATGATAAAGAAGAACATTTAATTGATTAACGGAAGCCAACTATAGCAGAAGCCAATTATAGCAGAGAAAATCAAAGAGGTCAAAACTACTGTTTTACTTAACAAGTTACCGTATATACTCGAGTATAAGCTGAGCTTTTTCAGCACAAAATTTGTGCCGAGTTCGGGTTTTTTGGCACAAATTTTGTGCCGAAAAAACTCGGCTTATACTTGAGTATATACGGTACTTCCCAAGAGTTTTGATTTAGAAAATAAAAGGTGTAATTACACAAGGTCGTCTACTGTTACTCATTCTTCTCTTTACTAACTTGGTATACCTGACATAACTAAACTATTAAAATGAGATTCTTTTTAAAGTTAATTTGGTTGTAGTTTATAATAGATATGCCAGAAAAGTAACCTCATCTTATTATAGAGAACTATAGTCTGAAATCTTCTAAGCCACTTCAATCCCAATTTAAATGATTACTAAAAGAAAACTTAAGGTTTATCTTTTTAGAACACTGACTGACAATTTGTCAGTACAAGACAAAGTGATGGGCACATCTAGCCTTTGTAGGCTTCCTCTCATATATACGGTAGTTTACCTGTTTTAGAGTCTATGCTAAATTTTCCATGTTCATTTCCACTTGTTATCAGGTAGGTGATTTCTGCATTTGCTTCGATATCCCGACTTGCAGCGTACACTTGAAGAACTTCTGTTCCGATAAGAATGTCCTCAGACACAGTGGCACCATATTCACGGTATTCAAACACCGGGGGGTTGTCATTTATATCCAAAACTGACACAGTAACACTGCTAGTAGCCGTCAATCTCCTTGGCAAGCCTTGATCTACAGCTTTCACAGTAAGGGTATATACTGCCTGGAGTTCTCTATCCAAAGGCTTTTCTAAGTGAATAATACCAGATAATTCATTTATGGAGAACTGGCCATCAGCAGAGTTCATCAGTAGGTAGGAAATCTTTCGATTCAATCCTATTGAGACATGAGATCAAGTCAGAAGGCTTTATATCAGGAAATTTAAATTTATTCTTTTTAAAAATATATAATGTATATAAGAATGTTAATGTACATTCCTTAAAACTTATGACTATGACCTTGATATATTCGATGTCCACAATTTTGCACAGAAACTTTATGCACACCCTGTATAAAGTTTTTGGATCAATAATTTACTGAGTTAAAACAAATATATATGTAATTTCCTAGGTATCTGGCTTTCTAAACTATTTTATATAGGAGTCTATGCTACAGTATCATTTTTAAAATGATATTTATTATTTAGCTTCAGTGACAATTATTTGAAAAGTAACACTTTTCTATTCTTCGAATTCTTCGGTATTACAGGTTGAGTACTCCTAATTTGAAAATGTAGAAATCTGAAATGCTCCAAAATCCAAAGTTTTCTATGTGCCAATATGATGCTCAAAGGAAATGCCTGTTGGAGCATTTTGGATGTCAGATTTGGAATGCTCAGCTAAGTCTAGTGCAAATATTCCAAAGTCTAAAAATATCTAAAGTCCAAAACATTTCTAGTCCCAAGCATTTTGAATAAGGATTTTAAACCTCCAAGATGGCTGAGAAGTTATTCTGTGCTATCAAAATGTTATGAATATATTCTCCATAAGAATTTTTCAAAGAAAAAACTCTAACAAAATAACATTTGCTTCTGTTATGCCAATAATGCCCCAAACCTCTTTGTCACTAATGGTTTATCCACAAAAAACCACTTCATTAATTAATTTCAATGGGATCTGAAGATCAGTTAATATAGTCACTAACCAAAATTTTAGTGACACCACAGATACAATAGGTTCACTGGGGTGATTTGAGGACTTCACATATTCATCAACAAAGAATTATTCTAAAGACTTCATTCTTTGACAAGGATGGGCTACTCAACATGCATGAGGTAAGGTGAATTAAACAGGCTGTATTTGGGATGTGTTTTAAAACAGAGGCTCCTAAAATCTCAGAGAATCAGTCTGAAGGCAAAAGCATCTTCTGGAGGTTACCTGCATCGGCATCTGTGGCCTGCACTCTTGTGAGCGGTGTTCCAGGCTCTGTGTTTTCAAACACAGCAATGGTGTAAGGATCAGCAGAGAATTCGGGAGGATTATCATTCACATCTTCTAATGTGAGCACAATATTGGCTTCACAGAATCTTCCCCCGCCATCGGTGGCCTTGACTAGAAGAGTATACACTGCTTGCTGCTCACGATCAAGGGGGGATAATATTTTCAGTTCACCTAAAAGCAAACAAACAAAAATTTAAGATGTGAACTGTGAGAGGTGAGCATTCAATGAGCACCTTTTCTCTTATAATTACAAAATCTCGAGTCGCAGCCTTCTCTGGTAATTCTTATCAATGATAAAGCTGTGGCATGAGCACAGTGAATTACAGGTTCCCACATCCTGCCAGCTGCTTCCTCTTCGAGTCAGAGAGATCTGAGGCTTTAGGCTCTTCTGCATTAACTATATGGTTCCTAATGTAATAGCTACCCAATTTAACAAATCAAAACATTTTTCAAATTAACTTAAAAATTAGATTCCTATATTCACAATTAGGAGGTAATTAAAAAGCCTAAAAGAAAACTGTTACTTGGTTACAATTTTAGCAAAATACAAATTATAAGAAAACTCTATTTAAAAATTAATAAAATACCACAAATCATTTTAACTATAAAAAGACCAAAAACATTTGTCATAAAATCAAGAAAACATCCTACATAAATAAAATGGATAAAGCAGAAAGTCTGAGATACACTTTAATTTCTGAGTCTTTTTTTACACATAAAAAAAAAAAGTTGTACAAACATCTTTTAAATTTTAAATCTTTGGTTCAAGTAGGTAATATTTTTGTGGTTAAGTTTTTTACATCACTCCAAATTTCACACATCAAATTGCTGTTTCGATTTTTAAATGATTTCAGTTTCACTGCATGAGCATACATTTGAAAAGAATAAAATGTAATTTCAAATTTTGGGTATGATCTAAAATCACCCAAATACATGATTTGGTTGAAACACATGATTATTTTTGTCCCAAACCCCATCATTACCTGTATCTGGATTTAGTTTGAATTTTTCTGCACCTGAACCAAATAACGTATAAGTAATTTCAGCATTGGAACGGATGTCTGCATCTGTAGCAGAGATCTGCATGACCAATTTCCCAGGAAGGGCATCTTCAGGAATGGTATCTGAATATAATGTCTACAAAAATTTTAGCAAAAAATATTAAAGGTCAGAATGAACTGCCAAGGGAATAACAAAAAATAAATCATTTATTTTTGGCCACAAAGACCATGGGAAATGACTACAGTTAAAATCTAAAGAACTTTTTAAAATATTTTTTTTCTCACAAACCACATGTAAAATAAGAAGGAGCCATGGAACAGTCACCAACTCTTCACTTCTGAAAAGAGTCTGAGTTGCCATTTGATCTACAGAATTAACATTATATATTGTTGATTTAATTTAAACTTTTATGTGAAAATTAAGTAGCAATCCATATTTAACCTAAAAACTGGAGAGAACAAATATCTGTTGCATCATACCTGCTTATTTTCAAATACAGGAATTCAGTTAGCAAATGTTCCCAACACATAACCAAATAATAATACACAAATTTAAGGCAAGAGTGGCCTACCTTTTCACAAACTGGACTATTATCATTGGCATCAAGAACTTTCACTTCAACTATAGCTTTTGATGAGAAGGTCCCATCAGTTGCTGTGATTGTCAGGAGGTAATTGTCCTTCTGTTCTCTGTCCAGAGGTTTCTTCACATAGACCTTCCACTCATTCTGTATATTTTCAACAGCAAACTGTCCCAAGGCATCCCCTCCTATTAAATCAATGGAGGAAGATGAAAGTCTAATTTGTTGGGAGAAGGAGAAAAATAAGCAATAGCAAAAATAAACCGCACAGAAGATACAGGATATTTAGAAGAACTAAAGATTTAAAAAATAATTATATTTGGTATATAATAGCTTTCCTAAGTTATACAATAAATCAAAGCAGTATTAAAATGTATGAACATAGCACTAAACCAAATAAAACACAGATCATTAAGTATTAATTTAGCCTGTATTAACACTATTGTTATTTCCTTTTAATTAGAAAAAATACGTATTTATTATACAGTCAGTAGAGTTCCTACTGAAACAACTATTAGCTTTGCTCTGGTAAAAAACTCGAAATGGAGCTTTAACAGATGTTATTTTTATTTATTTTAGATATTCTTAACTAAAATCCCTTTCATCACTTCTAATTTTCATAAAATGTGTATCTCATAATTTATACAGAATTTTATTTTAGGCTAGGCACAGTGGCTCACACCTGTCATCCCAACACACTGGGAGGCCAAGACAGGAATTGCTTGAGCTCAGGATTTGACACCAGATTGATCAAGAGCAAGATCCCCATCTCTACTAAAAATAGAAAAACGAGCCTGGCATTGAGGCTGAGGCAGCCGCATTACTTGAACCCAGGGGTTTGAGGTTGCTGTGAGCTATGATGCCACGACACTCTACCCAGGGCGACAGAGTAAGACTCTGTCTCAAAAAAGAAAAAGAAAAAAAGAATTTGATTTTAAGTTAAACCAGTTAGTTTGATTTTATTTTTACCTGTTATGAAATATGTAACCTGTCTGTTAATCTCTTCAGAATCAGCATCCGTGGTGCTTAAGATGGCAATCACACCCCCTGGGGGGTCATCTTCACTCACGGTCCCTTTATAAATCTCTGCTGTGAATCGTGGTGGGCTATCGTTAACATCAGTGATGGTAACGTCCACAATGGCTGTGGAGGAGAGCTGAACCTTCTCTCCATGATCTGATGCAACCACTTTAATCCGGTAATTGGCTCTCTTTTCGTGGTCAAGTTCCTTTAGGGTTGTAATCCAGCCTGTTTCCATATTAATGGTAAAAGATTCAATGACTTCTTCACTTTGTGACTGATCCAGGTTATACATAACTTGGCCATTGGTTCCAGAGTCCAAATCAGATGCTCTGATTTGGATGACTCTACTTCCCCCTGGCAGATTTTCAACAACAAACGCCTCATATGGATTAGATTCAAAGACTGGGCTGTTGTCATTTGCATCTTTCACTTGGATGCTAACCTCTACAGAAGCCACTATCTCATTGTCATTGTGAGTGCACCTGGCCAGTATGGAGAACTGATACCACTTGATTGTCTCGTGATCAAGGCCCTTCTCCAGTTTCAGTCTCCCACTCTGTCTGTCAATCACAAAGGCTTCGTCCCTGTTACTTTCTGGGGTATTCCCTTTGATCAGGCTATAAAGAACAGTCCCGCTATGTTCTGCATGGATGACATCTATTTCTGTTCCAATAGGTATGTCTTCTGAAACTGTGTAGGTATAAAAAGGTTCTGAAAACTTTGGAAGCTGCATTTCGGGTGGAAGAATTTTAATGTAGACTGGAACAACAGATTCTTTTGGTGGAGACCCATTATCCACAGCCCTCACAAAGAAAGTGAAAAACTCATTTTCTAAGCCAATTAGGCTTTCCTTTGTAGTAATTACACCAGACAGGTTGTTAATTTCCAGATTCTCTGTGACACTTTCAGAATCTGCTTCAATGGCATAGGTGACATCAGCATTGGACCCCTCGTCAGCATCACTTGCAAGAACTTTAATGATGGATGCCCCTTTGGCCGCACCAGATCCGATGTTTACTTCGTATTTGGTTGCTCGAAACTGTGGTGCATTATCGTTGTCATCTGTAAGGATGATGTTAATGGTGCAGAAAGCGACTTTTCCCCCAGTGTCTTTAGCCATTAAACGCACTGGAATTACTTTCTCTGCTGGAGTTTCTCGATCAAGTTTTTCCAGAGTAAATACCTGTCCTTGCTCATTCGTGTAAAATCTTTCTTTGGCAAAGTCATTTACAATATGGTAAGTAATTTGACCATAGATGCCAGAATCCCCATCAGTGGCTTTAACCTCAATCACCAGAGTGTGCAAGGGAGCGTTTTCAGCTAGTTCCACTTCATATTCATTCTGAACAAAAACAGGACTGTGCAAATTGCCTCCAATTACAGTTACATGAACCTGAGCTGAACTTCTAAAAACTCCATCAGAAACAGAAATGTTAAGGCTATAAAATGGCTTCAAGGTGTGCCGGCAAAGATTTGAAAGTGTGATAATCCCTGTTTCACTGTCAATAACAAAATTTTTATGATCGTTGCCAGACAGAATGGAATATTCCAACTTGTCTATATCTGAACTGTCTGCATCATAGGCCTTCATACAGGTCACAAATTGCCCAGGAGCAGCATGCTCACTGATTTTGGCTTCGTAAATCTGTCGGTCAAAGAGTGGTGGATTATCATTGAGGTCAGTGACATCCACTGTAACAATCACATCACTGCTCAATGGGGGCATACCACCATCGACAGCCCTTACAAAAATCTTGTGCTGTTGAGACTGTTCATAATCCAAGGTTCTGACTAATGAAATGAGACCGGTGCTGCTGTCTATGTGAAAATGATCAAGACTCTTGCTATGATTCCCAAACATCTGGTAAGAAATCCCTCTATTTGGTTCTGAATCAGAATCTGTTGCTCTCACATGGACAACAGATGTTCCAATAACAGATGCCTCAGATAGGGTGGCAGCATATGACTGGTGAGCAAACACAGGAGGGTTGTCATTGATGTCCTCCACTATAATGTCCACAAATACTTCGGCATGAGCCCCAGTCAAGGAGTCAGTTGCTCGTACATTCAGCTTATATGCTGGGTGGGACTCAAAATCCAGAGGAGCTATGACATTTATAACTCCAGTATTGAAGTTAATGGTAAACTGGCTAAAAGGATCTCCATCTGTGATGCTATAGAACACTTTCAACCCTTCTGGGCTGTTGGCTTGTACATGGACCACAGGGCTATGCATCTGGACATTCTCTACAATTTCTGCACTATAGAAAGTTTGCTCAAACACAGGCATGGCTTTGTTTACAACAGTGATGGGAACAATAACTTCAGCTGAAAAGGCTGGGTTTCCTCCATCTTTTGCAACCACTGTAATAAGATATTCTTTATTTAAGGTGTCAAGTTCAAATTGCTTTTTCAGTGAAATTTCCCCGGAAGGTCCAACTTGAAAGTGTTCGTGATGTTCCTTAAGGTAGTAATGTACTTCCCCGTTTCTGCCACTGTCTCTGTCTACAGCGGTGACATAGCGAATGACATGGCCCACCTCAGTGTCCACTTTAACAACAGCATAGTAGGGAAGGTTGACAAACACTGGTGCATTGTCATTCTGGTCTTCTATGGTGACCTTCACAACAACATGGGCTACTGTTGAAGGCCTTTTTTCTTCTGTCACTTCCACAACCACATCAAATACCTCCTGTTGTTCTCGATCAAATGGAATGCCAGTGGTTGACAGCACTCCTGAGGTGCGGCTTATTTTAAACCTGCGATCTGGGTTGAGGATGTGATAAAACAAAGGCTCATTGATTGGATTTCCAACAGCAGTAATGACAGCTAATGTTTTGGCTTCAGTGGAATTCTCTTTCACTACTGCAAAGTAGGAATCTTGGGTAAACTTTAGACTTTCTTTGCTTTCTTTCACATTGATTTTAACAGAGGTGAAGCTGGCAAATCTGCCATCAGAAGCTCTTATGGTTAACTCATAGCGGCTTCTTAACTGAGTTGTGTTTTGTACAGTTAGGGTACCAGTCTTATAGTCCATAAGAAACTTTTCTCCAATGTTGCCTTCCGTGATGGAATATATTAACTGGGAGAATGCACCTGAATCAGCATCTGTAGCGTTTACTGTGATGACCTTTACTCCTCTGTATGAAGGCAACAGAAGAGATGCCTCATAAACTGACTTAGAGAACACGGGAGGACAGTCATTAATGTCAATTACATGTATGGTCACATTTGCTGCATATTCAGCAAATTGACGTGGGGTTCCCATGTCATGCACTTGCACAGTAAAGTGGAAAATACTTGTTTCTTCATAGTCCAGACTTAGCACTGTATGAATGGCACCAGTGCTAGAGTCAATAGCAAAGTATTTGTGTATAGATGGTTCTACGATGTAATAAACAAGTAAAGCATTTGATTCTTTATCACCATCAGTTGCTCGAATCACGAGGGGGACATTCCTGTCTGTCAGGACCACACTGTTAATTGAGGCTGATTCGCTAATGAGTCCAGTATATTCCGCCTGCATAAAAACCGGCAAGTTGTCATTCTCATCCTGTAGGTGTACTAGAACGGTTGTATTAGTGGATAGACCAGCCATGTTAGTTCCTTGTATTATCAATGTGTAAACAGGCAACGTTTCAAAATCCAGGGATTTTTGAGTGATGATACTTCCAGAATGTGGATTAATATCAAAAACATCACCGATATTTCCATCTTTTATTTCATATATCACTGATGACTGACTATGGGCAGTGACCATTCCAACAAAACTCCCAGTGCTGACATTTTCACTGATTTCAACAGAATATTCTTTTGATGTGAACTTAGGAGAGGCATTGTCAGCAACTGTGATGAAGACACGCACAGAAGTTATTTCACTCATTGGTGGATTGCCTTTATCTGTAGCTTTTACCATTAAATCATATTCCACTTGGTTACTTCGGTCTAATTCTTTGGCAGTTTTTATAGAGCCCAAGATGGGATCAATTGTAAAAGAATTTCCAATATTTCCTGGAAAGAGAGAAAAAAATAAGACAAAATTACAAAGAGCAATAGAAGCAGTAGATGGAGAAACAGAAACAAATACAGAGATGTTAAAAATTATATTCTGAAATTAAGGAGAAAGTTGAGGGATAACACTTGTTTTATTTTTATCCATCTAAAACCATGTATACTTTCCAGAATTTTTTTCCTAAATTATGAAAAGCAAGCAAATGAAGAAATATCACCCTGTACATAAAGGCCAAACTCATTTTCTGGGTTGAGGTGGGAATGTACTAGGGAAGGATATGGTTATTAACTGTTTTATACAGTTAATAATTTTCCAAAATCCTTCTAGAACACATTTATATTTTCACGAGTCTTAACTCACAAATTCCTAAGATTCTACTTCATTATAAGGAAATACAGGTAAGTCCCCAGGTTACGAACAAGATAGGCTCTGTAGGTCTGTTCTTAAGTCGAATTTGTATGTAAGTTGGAACAGGTGTAATTAACTATTGTATTAGTGGACAGACCAGCTATGTCTGTAATAGCCTCCAATCTTAGATGGAGTTATACGTTAGTTGTGTTTGTAACTCAGGGACCACCTATATGTTAATTCAATGAGAAAACTTTCATGACGCTACAGAAAGGTTGCCCCTTATTTTGAATATTCAGCAAACTGATGACTAACTTTGTGTAACCCATCCTGCTTTACAGGTTTTGAAGATTTTAACAACAGTTCCTTCTTTATCTTTTCCAGGTCAATTTATCTTCTAGATCAGTGGTTCTCAAGTAGGGACGATTTTGTTCTGAAGGGGACACCTGGCAATGTCTGCTGACATTTCTGGTTGTCACCAGACTTGCAGGCAGAGAGGCTTCCTGCATCTAGAGGTTAGAGACAAGGGACACTTACTAGTATCCTACAGTGAACAGGACAGCCCTTACTTACAACAAGACATTACCTGGCCCAAACTGTTAACAGTGCTAGCTGAGAGGCTGCTCTGGGAGGGTTGTTTCACCTGCTTTTCTTTGCACCTTCTCAGGCTGTACTGTATACATACTTACCTGCTACCGTGACACTACAATATTCCCTAGCTTTGTACCATTGATTGAAATCTTTGTGAAAAAAAACAAAAACCAAAAAAAAAACACAGTAGCTTTCTATAGCTCTTTCGGGTAGATGAAGGCAGTGTTTGGGTCCTTGGCTTTGATTTAGCCATGAAACCTCTACACACCTTTCCTGTTTCATAAATGAGTGCTCAGAATTCATTATCCTTGTTATAGCACAGAATTTATTTTCCCCATGTGAACTGTTACACTTACCCAAAACAAAGTTCACTTGCCACTTAATTGCCTTCTCAAATTCTTCCTTTGGCTTTGCAGTCAGTGTGGCATTCCTCAGAGCAGGATTGCTTAGCATGAGCTGCAAACCAGGGGACTGACCAAGCACTTTTTTCTCCGTGTCATTAACAGCAAACACTTCCTCTAGAGTCTTCACTTCCTTCCTTTCATACATTTTCCAAAAAACCATGACCATTTTTTTTTTAATTTATTTATTTTTATTGCTAAATCATAGCTATGTACATTAGTGCAATCAAGGGGTACAATGTGTGGGATTCATATACAATCTGAAATATTCTCATCAAACTGTTCAACGTAGCCTTCATGGCATTTTCTTA